>VNJV01001352.1:0-15361 GCA_008042635.1 Drosophila nikananu | reverse complement strand
AGGATCTAGTATTTCTACTCGGTGCGTGAAAATTAAGCTGACCCAACAAGTCAGCACTTTCCACGTCACCGTGGATAAGGTTAAAAATGAAGGTGACGCCACTCATGGTTCTACGGTTAGCTAAGGTAAGTTAATTAGAAGGAGTCTACTAGAGTACGAGGGTAACCTCTGGTTTGGATCGCAGTTCAAACCGCGTAAGCCGAAAAGTAAAAAGTTCTTCTGAACTGACTTAATGCGTTTACTGTGGACCCCATACTGAGGGCTCCAAACGTAACATCCATATTCTCAGATAGGACGAACTAAAGAAATATATAGGGATTTTGTAACATAGGTGTCATTGAATTCTTTCGACCACCGTTTAATCAAACCAAGCACACCATGCACGAAATATGATCAATAAAGTCAAATTTAGGATCCAGGCGGACACCCAAATCATCGACTATAGCAATTCTTTCAGCAGCAGTTCAGCGTGTAAGTCGCAAGCTTGGGCCGTTTAGGTTTAATAAGTTTATGCGGCACCATGTTTTGAAAATTATTAAGATCTGTCTGTAAATCAGATTGGCAGGAAGCGTCCTTATATTGCACGCAAAGTTTGACATCGTCCGGGTACATAAGTACTCTGGAGTTGATCAGAACTTTGGGCAGGTCGTTAATAAATAATGTGAACAACAGGGGACCCAAATGGCTCCTTTGCGGGACGCCAGAAGTAACCCTGAGAACATTGGATAAAGAGTTTTTAGGAAGGACCTTTTGCGTTCTGATATTCAGATAACTTGAGATCCAACTAAGAAGATCAACCGGATATCCCATTAGATCAAGTTTCCGAACAAGGAGAGAATGGTTAACAGAGTCAAATGCTTAACTGAAATCAGTATAGATTACATCTGTCTGAAAGGTTTTATGGAAGCCCTAAAGAAAGTGAAGGAAGTGAAGTCCAAAAGATTGGTTGTCGTTGATCTTTGCTTTAAAAATCCATGCTGACATGGTGAAATAATTGATCTGCATAGGTGCTGCAAATGAGGTGTTATGATTTTCTCGAAAAGTTTTGGAATGGCCGACAACTTAGAGATTCCTCTATAGTTGCTGGCATCCGATTTGCTACCTTTTTTGTGGAGAGGAATGACAAATGATTCCTTCCAAATAAGGGGAAAGTGGGAGGATTCTAAAGACAACGTAAACAATTTCAGAAGGGGATTGCACAGGGCGTCGGCACAATACCTAAGCACGCAGCCTGGTATACCGTCGGGACCTGGCGAATAAACGGGCTTAACACGTTGAAGATCTAAAAGAATAGAGCTTTCGTCTAAAGTAGGACTGAAAATAAAGTTCGATTTGGGCTTGATGTAAGAATAAGTCTGATTAGAGTCGGCAATAGCACGATCGTTTTTTACGGTTTGCGACGCCCCGCGCCGCATTTATTACTACCATGTTCCTATTATACTATACTATTATTATTTTTAGAGATAAGTATTATGAATTGTATTATTAAGGATTGTTATGAATTGTTGTTATTATTTACACCTTATTATTTTGAATTGTTATGAATTATAGTTATTATTATTATTAGTGTTAGTAGTAATATAAATAATATAAATAAACGGGCGATAGTCCGCCATCTGACAACGCCAGCAACAATAAGGGCAACATCTGGCAAAGCCAGTAACGATAAGGGCACCAGCCCTGAACAGCTGAGGGATATCGGCCATGATCAACGATATGGCAACCCTGACGCCTATCGATAAGAATCGAATATCGAACGGTGACACACAGCTGATCGCGGCCTATAAAAGGCGATGCACAACTCAGGGCAAATTCACTTTTGCGGATCAGCCGGGCTGACAACACCTGGGAAAGTCAACAAGTAGTTCGAACTAGTGGTGAAGGTAATGGAGTAAGGTTCTTGAAACCGAACTCGCATAGTTTCAGAAGTAGGCGTGGGCCAAGGTTCACCGCCTGCTAGCGGATCTTGATGTGGACAGGGAGCGGAGTGAGGTTCTTGTAGCCGAGCTCATGCCCAGTAGCATAGGTTCAGCTCCTGCTAGCGTATCTTGAGGTGGACCAGGGTAGCGGAGCAAGGTTCCTGTAACCGAACTCATGCCATAGAACAGGAAGGGGTCAAGGTTTAGCTCCTGCTAGCAGATCTTGATGAGGGAGGAAAAGTAAGGGTATCAGAAGGGTAGATAGGACTAACGGTGCGAGCATAGGCCGAACGATCGTCAGCACGACATAACACCACCCAGACTCGACCGTCGCGACCCTAACCGCGGCCAGCCCGCTTGGGATCACGTACCTCACGCCCACGACCCTACATCACAGGATAGTCCCAAGCCGACTACATCGCGCCAGCATCGCGAAGTCGCAACGACCCTACCGTACTGGGTGTCAACAAGCCGACTACATCGCGCCAGCATCGCGAAGTCGCAACGACCCTACCGTACTGGGTGTCCACAAGCCGACTACACCGCGCCAGTATCGCGAGGTCGCAACGACCCTACATTACAGGGTATTCACCAGCCGACTACGGCACGCCACCAACGTGTTTCTCAGGAAACATACGATCTCAATAAAGAACCAAATTAAACCGAACATCTAACTCTCTTTTTACTGGATAAGCAACCCAAAAGAGGGTCGTTACAGGTTTTAATTTTAAACGAAAGCGAGGAAGGATGCGTAATTGGCTTACGTTTAGTGTTAACAAAATTATTAAACTGTTTGGGGTCCTGAGAGATCTGGACCCTACAACGAGTCAAATAATTATTGTAACACTGCGCGTTCAACACGGTAAATCTTGACCGAGCCGATAAATAAAGGGATAGGGCAGAGTTAGAACCGGAATGTTTATATTTAGTATACAGCCTAGATTTTTTATTTTCAAGATGACTCAAACCAAGGAGGCTTATTTGAGATTGGCGGATAGTATAACGGAACCCATTCAGTAAAAAAAGAGTTCGTGGCACTGTAAAAAATATCCACGGCTTTAGCCATGCCAGCGCACATGTATAAATAGGACCACTTAAAATCTGATTTAAAGTTATTCAGCCGTTCAAAGTCCGTCTTGCGAAAACAAAGAACTTTGTTGGCTGGACAGTCAGATATTCAGTAAGTCAGTCCCAATGTCGAGAGTCACATCGAAATTAGGATGATAGGGATCTTCGGGAAGCGTCAAAGGATCAGAGACAAAACAGAGATCAAGCAGGCGCTCTAAGGAATTTCGTACATGGTTGACTTGAGACAGCGAAATGTCGAGCAAGCCAGCAATAAAATCGTGATGTGTGGAGGTAAGGAGTGAATTAATCGAATTATTTGAGGACCAAATAGCCCCTGGGATATTAAAATCACCAAGAATGACTAAATTATCCTTATCTGAAAGTCGATTGGAAACCATCTGGAATAGGAGGAGGAATGTAGGAACAGATAGCTTCACACAAAGGAATTCAACATCGTTGAAATCCTCGAAAGTTATTTATTCCGACTCGAGACTGGAGTCAACCGCTATGAGGACACCACCTCCACTCCTGATAAGCCGATATATTGCGAACACAGCTGGAAAAACTTCGGAGATCAGAATCTCCGGCTTTAACCAGGTTTCTGTGAACACAATAACCTGTGATGCAAAAGAGAGACTACAGTTAAGGAAGCTTACTACGTAAGCCTCTTGCATTCTGATAGGAGACAGAGAGGGCAGTTATTAGTTTTTTGGAGCGGATGTCATAGAGAGCACAGTGGTCTGGTCGGGCCTGGGAAGACTTATTCCTACAGGCCGCCGTTTTTTTTTTCTTAGCTTCGAACTCCTTGACGACAACATATTCGGACCAGAAATTGGTAGAGCATATTGAAAATTTAAATTTTTCCACCTTTATTTTTATTTTTTCGGCAGTAGTTTTAAATTGGATAAAGGTGATGACATCTTCAGATGTCTGAGCAGGGAAAAGCAGCGAAACAAATATATGTTTCGTAGGTGGTATAGCTATGAGGGCTTTCGGCAATGCAGACTGCTCATCTGCATTACCAATATAGGCCGGTAGCCCGGGCCTAATACCGCGAGCAGGTAAATTGAAGGGGGTTTGTGGAGCCAGCATTTGAGATCCTCTCACGGGACAAAATGGATATCACCGGGGGAACAGTCTTTCCCGCAACAGATTCGGGTACCGAATCTTTTTTACCACTCGATCTCAGAACTCTTTGACTTGATTCTGAGGTCGAGGGCTGTGTAGAGAGAGACTGCTGTTGGGAGTCCGCCGCTGGTTTTTGAGATCTGCCTAGATGCTGCAGACCAGTTGCGGTTCTTTTGAGCCTAGGAGACTCATTTAATAGCTTGAGGCTATTAAATTGAGTATACAGCGCCAAGAACATATCTTGAGTTTTACTAAAACTCAATAATATTTGCTAAAAAAACTCACAGCAGTAACGTAAACCGATGTTTTTTCTTATATCGTCTACCGCCCGTCCTGCAAAACCAGCGCACTTGGCGTGCAATATGTTTTCGCACAGCCAGCAGCCGATTGTAAGATCAACAGCAGTAATAGCCTTTTTACAGGTTTTAACGAATTAAACAATAGCGGACATTATGGGGACTTATCTGTGTACTTTTACGAATAAAGAGATGGAGAACGAGAGACCGGGTAAGCGTGGGAGCGAGCTTAACGTTTAACTGTCGCGACTGCGCTAACTAAACGGGGAAGGCACAAAGAGGAATGCAAAAAATGCAAAGCAAACACCGGCAGCACAACTAAATTGGGAAAATAATAACAATTAATTACACAAAACAGAATAGCTGCATGCACATGAAGTCAACGGGAACTTTATTAATCACAAAATTAACACAAAACCAGAGCGCAAGAAAAAAACACGTCCATTCTCTTGGAAGAGAGAATGTACTAATATATAAGATTAGATATAAATTTGAACAGATCCTAGCTTTCGTGGCGGGCTTTTAAACGCCTTCTGTTGCCTTCGTGGCTGGCTTACAAACTACACGCTTGAATTGTGAGGCCCATTTATGGGTCCTCACACCCCTTCCCTGCTCTGGGGTTGCGAAGAGAGACGGTTACGTATCGTCTGGCTGTTATTCGAAATCGGTTCCCGCCAAGGGTCCGTTGAAAACGCACGCCGGTCTTCTCAATGTCCCGGACGAATTGGATCAGTGCTACTGGGAGTCGTCGTTCGCCAGTGTCAGCCTTTCACTCTGGTTGCTCGTGTGCGCGCGCTGAACGGAGATGTTGAGTTTCCCGGGTGCTCCTCCTTGCAGTCGTAAAACCTGCCAAACCTTAGTCGATAGTGGTTCGTGAGTGTGTGTGAAGGTTTACTGAACGCCAGGCCGTACATACCTGTGCGGTTTGGAAACATCGGACTACGGTTCCGCCTTCAGGAGAATCCAGATCATCCAGACGCTGGCCACCTTGGCGGCGACAGGGTTGAGTGGGGGGCACCTCTCTCAAGGGGCTTGCTCCTACTTTCTCTTCCTTCGCTTTGGTAATTTACTCTTACCAAGGTGGCGACCCGCTCGAAGTGGCATATCATGCCAGCTGATCGTCAGGCCAGCTGTCGGGCCACTGCTCGAAAAGGGAGTAATCACGTAAGATTACATCTTTCGAAACACCGAAGCTTCCACCTGTAAGCTCTAGCGGGCGCTCGTCCGACAGGGGGCGCTGGTGAACGTAATCGAGTAGGCTGATCTAAGCTTCTCGCTACGTCACGTACTTGTGCATAGGCAGCATTTACAGTAGCATACTGTTTCGAGCTGCTGCTCCGATCCTTTGGCAAGAGGGCAGGTTACGGACGTGTAACTCCCTCCCAGCACGCCGGTGGCCTAAGAGCTGGCAAAAACCTAAAAACGGGGCTCTGGCGACCGAGACGGGGCGGTATAACCCCCATCGGTTAAGTCGGGGAGAAACTCTCGGCCTCCGTTGGAAGCCCCGCACCATGCAACTCAAGCCACGATCGCCACGCTCAGCGTCTGTCTCACATTGGGCGGCCGAGCGGTCTGCGTCTGCGCCACAGTGGCCGGCAGATCTAGTTAGCGATGACTCCCAAAAATGCACACGGCGCATGCGCCTTAATGGCCGGCGGTTTGGTCTGCGTTTGGCAGTTTACCTAACCTGGCTCTCGCCAGACTCAAGGAGCTGCAACTGGCAGTACAGCAGCAGACGATTAGGCACGGTGAACCCTATGTGACGGAGACTACGGAACGGGGCTGCCAAGTGACCCCGAGGAGTCCCCTGAAGGGCACCTCGTCGGAGATAAGTTGCCAAACGTCTTCCATGCCCCGCGTCAAAAGCTCCTGAGATGTCTAAAAAGGCACCTAGTGCTATCTGTTGAGCGCCAATGGCCTTTTCAATGGTTGCTGTAAGGCAATGTACGGCTGTCTCAGTTAATTTACCAGCTTGATACGCATATTGGTATTAGTTTAGAAGAAGTTGCTTGAGATTCACTTCCCTGATATGCTCGATTATCTTCTCAATAGTTTTAAGGAAGAAGGAGCTAAGGCTAATCGGTCTATATGATTTAGGCAATTGGGAATCTTTCTTCCCTACCTTTGGGATAAACACGACTTTTACCTTAGCCCAGTTGCTTGGTTTGTGTCCGAGCAGGAGACTAGCTCGAAATAGACGGACCAGAGGGAGTGGGAGTTGGTGCAGTCTTTGCTAGTTAAATTCCATCTGGTCCAGGTGATTTGTTTGGGCTGAAACTCTGTAGAGCCCATTTTACGCTTTTTTGATTAAACAGTCTATAGAACATGTTTCCAGCATGGTCTGAGCTATAGGGGGTTCCCTTACGTCGGCCCAATCGGAGTCTGCCATCATAGCCACGCGCAGGTTTGGCCACTCTCCAGTCCCAGAGAGGTAGGTTGGGGCCTCATTCTCTGAGATTTGTTTCTCCATAGCTATGCACCCTGGAAAGTAAGTAGCCAGGAGAAGGCTGCTCGTTTCCTTTGGGGTGTTCGTGAATGTTCCATCTAGCTTTTTCAGCGTGCAGATGCCTTTTGAGTGGTCTTTGGGGACCACTTCCGGGAGAGATGATATCTGCCCGTAGTGTTGACGCCACGTAGCCCGTTTTGACCTTATCAGCTCTTTATTATAGAGCGTTAAAGGGGATTTGTAGAAGTCCCGTGTGGCCCTCCCAATCTTCGCTCTAGTGATCGTCAAGGCTTTTATTTCACCTGGGAACAGCCTGACCTTGCAAACTTTTTGTTCGCAACTGGCGTGATGTTCTAATTCAATATCGGTATGAAGCACAGTAGCTTCACGCTCTAACTCGTCTATGGATATTATCGGACGGGTGGAGCAGTCTCTGCAGTCTCGTATCCTATATAAAATCTCGCCATGGGCAGTGGGACTTTTAACCCGAACTGTTAATTAATTTTTGTTAATTAACAACGCCGCTCTAGGGCGAGGTTGGTCGTCTGCATAAAGCAGCTTACCAGATGGGGTGCTTAACAGAGAACTGCACGGGTACACCGGCACTCTAAGTGCACCCGACAAACACCGGGTGTCTCAGCACCCGGGTGTTTTTTGCCACTCTATTTTCGGCAATAACAAACACCCGGGTGTTTTGCCACCCGGGTGTTTTTTGGTACGTACAAAAAAATACCCGAGTGCCTGCTGCGCAATAACGCTTCGGGTGTGCCGACGCACAAGCAACGATCGGCCGCAGGTCATTTTGTGTATACATAAATTTTGTATGGGTGGAAGCAAGGCGGCATAAAAACTGATGGGTGAAAGGGAACACCCCAGAATGCGGTTTCGGTTTTTTTTTGTTGTTTTGGGTTTACGAGGTTATTGATTTCACAGCACTGAAACAAATTTAAATTTATTTAAAATTAAATTAAATTTTTAAAATTATATAGTAAATATTAATTATTATATATTAAAAAATGTTAAAATAAACTTAATAAAAATTTAAAATTTTAGGATTTGAACAATTAACAAGCTAAACTATTTTTTAATAACACTTTATTATTTAATTTACACTTTCTGTTGCATTAGGAATTATTTTAATTTTAATTAAAATTTTGAACAGAAATAATAAGTTTAAAATAAGTTTAAGAACTTATTTTTAGAATTATTTTATTTTTAATTATCTTTTACAGTGTACGTTTCTGTCCGTTTCTGTTCTGAAAAAAATAAGAACGCAATGACGCCATAAGCACCCGGGTGTTGGCGGGACACACAGGGCACTCAAGTGCGGAGCAGGTCAAAATGTGTGTTTTTGCCACTCAACCCTTTTTACGCACTTGCCTTTTTCTGACCGAGTGCCTTCTCTTACTTCGGTTATGAGTGGCGAGTGTGATCGACACCCGCCGACGAAGGGTGCCGATCGCACTCAGGTGCGCGCACACCCGGTGCTTGCAAACACCCGACAATTTTGAGCGGGTGTTTGTAGGTACCCGCGCTGTCGGGTGTTGAGTGGCACCCGACACTCAAATTTGTTGAGTGTGATTCGGGTGGCAAAAAATGCCACCCTTGCAGTTCTCTGTTGCTTAACCCCAGGATACTTCCGCCATTTATCCAAGGCTCCTAGATAAATGATATGTCCATTGTAGCGAAACTCTCACAAAGGTCGTCGGATGCGGCCTTTGCGTGGTGGAGATTCGCTTGGAGACATCTAAGGTGTCTCCGGGTGTGGAGAGGAGTGGGGAGAGGAGGACAGGACATAAGTTTAACCGAAAAGTTCAGCTGGTGGCCCAGCGACTTCAGCCGGTTGGCCGAGACTAGGTCCAGCGCGATGGTCAACACGGCCATTTTTCGTTTCGTTTCGCGGTGGAAGGCAGGCCGGTCTCAAACGCGCATGCGGCAGTTCTGGCCTTCCACGAGATTTAAAATCTCTGCCGTTTCCATTTTCGCATTCGGAAGCGGAAAGTAGCCGCTGAAGAAAGCGGCATGTGGAGCCTCTCTTCGGACTACCTTAATGTGGGCGTCCTTCCACTGCCGGAGCTTTGCAACCTCTGTGCTTAGCCACTCGGCTGTCTCCGCATTTCCACAGGTAACGGCCATCCACCCGGGTCGGGAGGTGCCGCCGGAGAACAGCGGCTTCACAGAGCCGTGTCTTAGGGCCATCACATTCGACAGGATGGCGGACTGGACGGTGCTCAGCTGGTGTGTTGTCAGCAGACTATTTTTGTAATCGGCAGGGGGTATTGTCTTCTTCGCCGAGCTGGCAACGTCCCTGTAGGAGGCCATGACACCGACTTGGGATGGCTGCTCCCGTATTTCTTGCCCAGCTACAGTTACCGCTGTGGAGGCTCCTGGAGCCTCCCTGGGGTCGTGTTTGCCGATCTTCCACGTTTAAGGTTACTTTATTGTTTACACCCAACTTATAGAGTATTCCTATATTGCCATACTAGTCTGGAAACAATTTTATGTGCACTGAGTGCTTTGATTGCTGCCTGACTATCCGAGAAAATGACTATGTCTCTCCGATTGTAGCACCCTCAATAGTGAACGAGGCACATCTCTTTATTGTGTTTGCTTCCGCTTGAAAGATACTGGCGAATTTCATGATATTTGAATCGGGGTCCGCAGACACCCCAACCCGCACCATCCATAAAAGCATGTGGTTTCGCATCGTAGGTGGTAGACATGTTGGCATACTCCGACTTATTGCTAAGCTCCGTTTTGAAGAGCTTATCAAAGCTGAACTTGAACATCCAGCGGATATTCTAATACCAGGTCAGTTGCCGTCGCTTCAGGCTTCAGTTGGATCT
This sequence comes from Drosophila nikananu, assembly GCA_008042635.1. NCBI lineage: Eukaryota > Metazoa > Arthropoda > Insecta > Diptera > Drosophilidae > Drosophila > Drosophila nikananu. The sequence goes on along the minus strand of VNJV01001352.1, from coordinate 5,658 downwards.
TCTATTGGGGATCCTTTTGTCACTGTTGTCTACATAAGAGATGGTTCTGCACAGAGGGAAGTGAGTTTGCAGGGGAAGTTCAGCTATTTCCTTCTCATCCTCGGTGAATGACCCTACGGCCCTATTTAACCCTATTCAGGCAAAGTTCAGAAAGTACTTTGCCTTTTTAAGATTGCCTTAAACACTCTGAGATTGCCTTAAACACACTGGCCGCAGGTGCGGCTTGCTCTATGGTGGAACACAATTTCCGAAAGTGAGCACGCTCACTATACCGGATTTCTTTGTTATAGTCTATCTTTTTGGTGTATAATTTCCAATTGGCGCTGTTCTTTTTAGCTGTGTTTAACAGCTTTCTGACTTCTGCACGAAGTAGCCCTAGTTTTTTATTCCACCAGGGATTGTCCCTGCTGGACTCCACGGATTTTTCTGGATAGCATGCATGGGATGCATCCAAGATTGTCTCTCCTACTTCCTTTGAGAGTTGCTCAAGATCATCCGGAGAGGATTCTCTTCTACTCTGGTTCAGCCTGCTCAGATTTAATACCAGACAGGACTGATAGGCTGGCCAATCGTGTATTCCTGATAATCCTGCTGAAACTGAGGTTGCTATGAATGTCGAACAGGGTGATCCTGTGATCCGACATCGACGGTTCTGTGGAGACCTTCCAGTTGCGGATCAACTGGGAGCCCCCCTCATTGCCGAAAGTAATATTTAGTACTGCGGCCCTGGTTTTGGTAACAAAACTGAGTTCAACTCCCACATTAAGAATTGTAAGATCCCTAGATACAAGATATTCTAGCCTCCCTTACATCTGCAATAGTTTGCATACTCACTTTACTCACTTTACTGCCCTGGCGATATGCACGTTGATCTGTGCCACGATATTCACCACCATCTTCACCCTCCGAGAGCGTCAGATAGGCCTGTGACTGCATCTTGGTGGCTGTCCGCTCATCATCGGATGGCTCCTCGTTGCTGGTGAGTTACTCTTCGCCGCCCATGTGCAGGCGCGTCAGGTCCAGCCTCTGTACCGATTCCGAGTCCAACTCGGCCTCCACCGCTGCCAAGACCTCAGCCTCCGCAGCCTCGTCGGACGGGCAGGAGGGTGCCACTTTGGCTTCTTGTAAAGGCGGCATTTAAGCTGGCCGAACCTGTAGGTCACCAGCATCTCACGCTTCTTGAGTAGTGTGAGCGCCTCCTCATCCAGGCCGAGCATCAGCACCTTGCCGCCCTTAGATTCTAGGTGCCGGATGACCCTCCAGGTCTCGGTGAGAAGACCCTTGTTGTGCTCATTGAGCAGCCCAAGGGATCTCTCCATTGTCTTACCAGCCGTGAGGGGCAGGTACTGTGACGATGTTCGTCACCGGCAAGTCATCCTGCAGGCAAGTGTGGAGCTGCACACCCACCTTGGTGATGTTACTGGGGACCGTCAGCTCCAACCACTTCTTGCCGTCCATTCAGTCCACTAATAGTGAACCATCACGGAACTGGATGCCGTTAAAGTTCAGAACCGCGGTCCAGCCCTTCCTCATCTCCTCGACGAGGCCCTGTTCCACCGCCGACAGCTCCTCCTTTTTCAGGAGCCTCCTAGAGTAGTCCTGCGCCAGTATTGCCAGGTTCGTGCCCTTGGCAACGCTGGCAAACGAGGCCGCCTTCGGACTCTGTGTGACTTCCGAGGTCCTTGAGCCCTCCAGTGCTGCGGGGTTCTTCTCCTTGGTCTTTTTGGACCCAGTCTAGGGGAGAAAACCAGCTTTCTCTTTTGGGGACACGCTTTTCCCCGCATCTCTCACCACTGGAGCCACGTTAAGCGTACGGTGCTCCAGGTGGCGGGCCTCCATTGGTTTTAAGCCTCGCTCGAGGTACCAGAGTTAACACTTACGGCCAGCTCCGCTGAGGCCTTCCTGGGTTGCTGTCTCTACCTTGCGGAAGAGGGTGTTGCGGTGTCTCTCCCGCTGGCGTCGCTCGCCTGCAGGACAGCCGCCAGGGCAGTGCCAGGCACTACATCTGTAAGACTATGTATAAAAAAGATTCCGGAACTGCTTATTCACGACAAGTCACTAGTTTTAGCTAAAAATGTGCCAACACTGTTCCGTAATACCCCAAACTTTTGAAACCTGCCTTTATTTTTGTTATGCTCCACCATAGAGAATAACTCTTAAAGAGTTAGAGCAACAAACTGTCATTGGTTTGGCAGTGCGTTGCAGTGTAAGCGGCTTTCAAACAAAAAATTTAAAAACTAATTTTAAACAGATTAAGTGAACAATGATAGCCTTAATATTTTAAACAAAGGTATTAACCACTATTTTTAATTATGTTCGTGTACTAAGCATGTTTTATTTATTTTTAAAAATTAATGTAAAGTTTGTCCAATTTAAGTAAAAATGTGAATGTAAACTAAAAGTTCACTTAGACTTTTTAGTTGTGAAGTTAATACAACTTAATGATCAAACTTATATTAAAATATTAAACGATATTTACAGATCATTTGGTGTACATTTTAGCTGCAAGCTATTGCGCAACCTTTAAAACAACAACTCGGTCTCGGTGGTTTCAATCATTTTTGTAACTTGTGTAACTTTGCTTTCATGGTGTGTATTCTTGTCGTCGCCTTTGTCTTCGTTCTCTGTGTTCGTCTTTATTTTTGTATTTTGATGTCATTGAAAGAAAAAAAAATACAAACAGAATTTCGTTTGAAAATTGGTTTGATCGTCGATCAGCCGTAGGTTGGTGGAGGTGGAACATCGAATCTTGGCTTATATTCAGAATTTACAGATCTAGATAAAGACTTTTTCGAACGATGTGTAACAATATTGAAAGAACTCTGTTCATGATACAAAATCAATATTGACAAATTTAATACATTTGTACTCCAAGTAGCTGTTGATCTCACAAGTACATATTTATGGTATTACCTTCCGGCTACCGTTCATAAAATTATCACTCATGGATAATAGAAAACGCTCTTGTGCCGATTGGAGAATAGTCAGAGGAAGCTGCCGAGTCAAAAAATGAGGACATCAAAAATTTTCGTCTGCAGCACACAATGAAAATTTCTCGAGTAGCGACAAATTAAAACCTCTACACCTTTCATCGGATCCTTTTATAACAGGACAACGAAAATTACCAGGTGCTCAGAGTATATACCTCCTCCCACCTGGCCGTCTTATTTTGAGGCATCCGTGTAGATGAGAAGGGACCTAAGAGGTCCAAGTGGTCCTAAGTAGGGGTCGTGCGCAGGCCGCCTGTCATACATATCTCAGCCATGCGTTGGATTTTTTCTTAACTTCCACAGGCAGGTGGACCGCTTGAGAGCTGGCCACAAGATTTCCACTCAGTGTAGAGGAGTATCGAGCGGATGACAGCCGTGTACAGCCTGTAAGGAAGTCCTTGGCCAGGATGTGTCTCAGTCCTGCCAGGGTTACTCACAGAAAATTTGTTGAGTTACAAGGAATACAAGGGGGGATTAGCGGTGTGCCGAACTAGCGAAACTTCCCTTCCGCGTTGCCTTGCTTGCCGCCGTCGGCTGCGGCTGGTTTTCCAACAGCCCCGGCCAGAAGTCCTGCAGCGCCTGTTGCCAGGATCGAGCGAAAGGGCCAACCGAGAGAAGGGACAGGGCTGGCGCGATCGTTCTGCTTGCCGCTGCCGGTTGCGGAAATCTCCCCAAACAACCAGCCCGAGCCCAAGCCAGACCCGCAGCCAGGGTCAAAGGGGAGGGAGAGGGGCAGCCCTGCAGAGCCTACGGCCAGGGGGGGGGGAGCGAAGGAGAACTGAGCCGGGACCAGGGAGACACCGGCCCACAGCGGGTGTACTGGGCGATCACTCTGCTGGGCGCAGCCGGTCGCGGAATTTCCCAACAGCCCGACCGAACACCAGCGAGACCCGCAGCCAGGGGCAAGAGGGGGGAAAAGGGGTCCTAGGCGCCGTCGCCGCTCGCGGAGCTTCTTTGCCTAGCGGACGGCCAAGCAACCACTCGCACTAAGGCCAGAGGGAGCGAACAAGAAGGTGAGGAGAGCAGAAGGGAGGAAAGTGGGGAAAACCGCCGGTGCACGCTGCCCTCCAGAAGCTCGGCGTCCCTCTGCTATGACCCGTTGCGAAATTCCCCGCCAACGTCTCGGTCGCAAAGAGGCGGCTCGCTCCGCCGATTACGAGCCTCTTCCACGAGCAGAGGAAACTTCTCGGAAACTCGTGGCTGAGGAACCCGAACCGGCTGAGTGCCCTGGTTGCGGAGGTACAGAGCGGAATATAGGCGGGATGGGGGTTAGGGCCGGGGAAGGAACCAAACTTTAAAAGGCGAACACAAACACTTCAGAGATTTAAGTTATTTATTTTCATGTCTATCTATTTTTATTTCTAGGCTGTAGCCCCTCCGCCGGTGCTAGAGCGGAGGAAACCCAAGCGGTGATCCCGGGGAGACGTTGGCTCGTAGCGCAGGTCTTCTATATCCTCTCCAATTGCAGACATCCCCAAATTTGCACTTCTTTTTAACACAAGGAAAGCTCGACTTGCCGGTTTCAGATCGCGTAGTTAATTGATTCGCTTCTCCTCTGACCCACATTTTTCCCATTGTCGCTGGTGCTGACGTCGCTGCTGCGCCCGAACTTCCGCTCCCCCTTCTCCTACGTCATCTCGGGAGTTTCGGGAGTTTCTTTCCCACATTCCTCGGCCTCTGCTTGTAGTCGCTGGGCAGCGGCGGGGGCTCGGCTGTAGCGGTGACGTCTTTGCTGGAGCTCAGCGCTGCTCTCGTGCGCTGGGCTGCAGCGGCTTCCCCCAGCTTTGTTGTTGCGCCGCTCGGAGTTTAGGCACAGCTGCACCTGCTCGGCCTCGGTGACTCACGTGTTCGGCTCAGCGCTGCTCTCCCGTGCTCGGCTGCCGTGGCTTCCCCAAGCTTCGCTTAAGCGCCGCTCGGCGTTTGGACAGCAGCTGGGCTTGGTTCTCCGGGTGCACTGTCCGACTCTCTTAGCTGCCCATGCTGATCGCTCTCTTAGCAGCCGGCGACAGTGGGCTCCCGGTTTAGCGTATTCCATATTAAATCTAACTTTCTAATTAAATCTAAATTTCTAATTAAATCTAAATTTCTAATTAAATCTAAATCTAACTTCATATTCTTCTTTGCCTTCATGGCTGGGTTTTTTTCCTCTTGGCCTTCCTGGCCGGTTCACTTCATGCTTGTGAAGCCTTCATGCTTGTGAGGCCCATTTATGGGTCCTCACACCCCTTTCCTTCTCTGGGGTTGCGAAGGGAGACGGTAACATATCGCCGGGCGGAAATGGTGATCCGGAACCGTTTCCCGCCGAGGGTCCGTAGGAACCGCACGCTGGCCCCTTCGTGGTTTACGACGAAATCAATCAGCGCTGCCGGGAGGCGGCGCTCGCACGTGTCCACCCTCCACTCTGGTGGAGCGACAGGCCACTGGTCCTCCTCCTGGACACTACCCACCACCGGCGTATCGTTGAGCATTCGTAGCAGATCCGCCATGTCACTCTCGTCCAAGTCCAGCTCGAGGCCTGGCGACGAAGGGCTTGCTATCGATTCCAGCAGCGCCAGGCCGTCGCCCTCGCTGACATCCGATGGCTCCTCAGACCTCCGCAGCCCGGTCTGGACGGGCTCTGCCCCAGCAGATCCGGGCCCGATCTCGCCTGCTGCGAGGCTGCCGTGGG
>VNJV01001351.1:0-16342 GCA_008042635.1 Drosophila nikananu | reverse complement strand
AGATTCATGTTGCTTACAGAAATAATTAACGTAAAAGAGCACCTATCTGTCTCTGAAGATGCAAAGCATTCAAAATATCACATTACACAACTGAACTTTGAGCAAGCCATTCAGTGTTTACAGTCACACTAATTAAAGTCTTATCTTTTTAGCATTTTTGCAAACAGAATTAAAGTCAGCAAAACATTTTGTATTATACTGGCAAAGGAATTTAATAAAAACACAACATTTACTGGAACTATTACTCAATCTCTGGCCACTCTAATTAAGGGTGTTTTGCTGCAGTTAAAGGGTAACATTTTTAAATACAAGGATGCTAACTTGAACTGATATCTCTTATACCTGAGACTGAGTTACACAGACAAGAGCTGATTAACTCACAGAAGGACTTTGGACATGACAAGCTGCATTCAATTAAAATTGACAATTGTCTAGAGCAAATCAATGGGTAGCCTAATGATGAAGCTCTGTATCCATCTCCCACCCCGGTCTCAGACTCAGTCTCAGTCCCCTTTATAACCCATTTAACCCTTGAGTGGGTGAATGGGTGACAAGCGACAACAATGTCGACCAATTTGAATTCAAAACGTTGCCTCTGTTTGGTTGGGTTAATTCAATTTATCAGCTGAGCCCAACAAAACGATGAATATGAGATGTGAGCTTGTTAGGTTGAGAGCTTTAGAGGTTCAGAGGAAACCAGGAGAGGCGGGGGTTAAAAGGTCAATTTATGCGGCCAAACGCACTCATAAATACTAGAGACGGGAAATATTGGCCAAATTAGATCGTAGTATTTCAGCCAATTCCATTTTGAATGACTTCCTCCCAACAGAATAAAATCCAATTACTACAAATTCCATTCTGTTTGTCATTAAAAAGCCTCAAAATTCTCCAGACTCTATATGTATATATAAATATACACACACATATTTGGGCATTTTCCAAATATATATCTCGTAATTTTCAACAATGTGTAAATTGCCTGCCATGCAAGCCAAATAGAAAATATTTTTCTATCATCAAAATCTAAACAGAAGAAAAAAGGAATTGGCCGAAATAAAAATCCAAAAAAATTTCTCTACAGCAAGCATCAGGAAAAATGAATACACATATGCAGCGTGAAGAGTGGAAAAAATTGTGAAAATATTCTTCCAAATTAAAAATACATTTTTACCTCAGCCCCGAGGAGCACTAGCAGCGAACTGGCCGGCGTGCAGGTGTGTGCGGTGATGGGATATTTTTAGCAGACACTGTTGACTGCGCACCACTCGCCCGATTTCGCTGTGGCCATCATCCCATCCCCCCCATCTATTCCGTCTGCTTAGTGAGTAATTAAACTAGAAAATAATAAGTGGAGACGGAGAAGGGTGGCGGGATGGCGGTGAGCAGCAGCAGCAGCATCGAGGAAAATACGGAACGACGGACCGACTGTCATTTCAGTTAAGTAGACATTAATTATACCGAAAAACTGAACTGAAAAGCCAAAGGAAATTCAAAACAAAAATGAATGGGTATTGAAAAAATATTGGCCAGGTGTTGATGGGAAACCTTAATACCCTTTATAATTTGCCAAAGTAAAGGTACAAAGTACAAATCACACCTGAGAAGATTTCTTTATTATTTAAATGCTTTAATCACTTAGGACTTAATCACATTTTAAAATACTGGTGACTAAGGCCAAAATGGTTGCCAATATCTTAATACCCTGCAGGCATGGGCATAAAAATTGACAGAAATACTCAGCCTCGGCTGCACTCTTACAGCGTATGTTAATAATAATAATAATTATAAACATTTTTATAAGCCGCTCGTTAATGGTGTAATACATGGTAAAGGGAAAATATATAGTACAAGGTGCTCTACAGCCTTGAGCTCATTGTTTAATCACTCGCACAATAAACATTAATAACTTAGTACAAATAAACACTTTATGGTAATTAAGACTTGAAATTCTTATTGAGGCCATAAATGTATTATTCGATTATTTTGTTTACAACCAATTAAATATTTACCGAAGCAGGCAACGGATAGATATATACAAATATCTGGAAAGGCATTAAAATGCACAGAGTTCCTTTCTCTGTTTTTTAAACTCTCAGGAAGTTTGCCAAATCCAAGGAAATGTAATCTTTCTAAGTAGATTCCCCCAAAATGAATTTGATAGTGTAATAAAAACCGAAAATAAAAACCATTACACATGTGCTGCTTCGGTCGATGGAGTTGAGTGTATACAAAAGGTGTTCGTTCTCGATGCCCCTCGCGTTTGATGGATAAAACTTACCTGCAAAGAAAAGAAGGGAAATAAAAAATTAGATATTAAAAATTTATTTCAGATGCAACAAGAGACAACGAAAACAACAATAAGACCAACAACAGCAACCAGCCACGACGGCGGCAAGAGTGCCAGTTGAGAGCATTTCAAAATTTTCGTAAGTTCAAAAATGTAATAAAAATAAGAAATTTATGAAGAATTTAGTAAGTGCGGAGAGCGGGCGGGTGGAAAGAGGGTGCCTCAAAAGAATTTATGGCTGTAAAAATGTTTATTGCTTCTGTGTTTTTCCTGTTTTTCTTTTTCCCCCACCGACTTTTCATTGTGTGGGCGATGGCAGGGATGTATATCCCGGTATCTAAATTGTTGCACTGGCTGCCACTTGACAGGTATTCTCCAAGGAGGAACTCAGAGGCGGTCAGGTCCGGAGAGTCAACCTGTCACTTTGAATAATGTTCGTGGGCCTCATAAATTGGGCACCGCGTGTGATATGTCCATGTCCGCCGCCGATGTTCCTCCTCCTTCTTCGCGGGATTCTCCTCTCTAATGAGCTCAACCCTCCCAAAAGGTAAGGCGCAATTTTCAACACTTTTCATACCCTTGCAGGGTATTATAATTTTAGTCAGAAGATTGCAACGCAATGAAGGAGTCATCTCCGACCCTATAAATCATATATATTCTTGATCGGCATTAACAGCCGAGTCGATTTAGCTATGTCTGGTAAAAAAAAAAATTTTTTAATCTTTTTTCGAAATTTTATGACACTACATTCTAAAAAGTGGTCAAAAATTACAATTTTAAATAAAATTAATTGAGGATGCAGATTTATTAGCCTTATAAAAACTAACTCAGAACAGCTTTCGGAACTCAAATTAAGGTATTTTTAGCTTAGTTATTATATTTTTAAGCTATAATTTGCCCAAAATTATGGAGGACAAATATTAGAATTTTAATACTCCTTTTGGGGTTTTATGATATCATTCAGAAGCACAGAACTCAGTGAAGGAGTCGTTTCCGACCCTATAAATCATATATATTCTTGATCAGCATCAACAGACGAGTCGATCTAGACGTGTCTGGTAGAATAAAAAAATTAAAAAAAAGTTTCGAAATTTTTTAGGGTTAAATTGTTGAAATTGGAAAAAAAAAATTGCAAAAAAATGAATTTCAAAATAAAAGTAAATTCAGTATGCAGTTTTGATAGCCTTGTAAATAGTAACTCAGAACAGTTTCCCGAATTCAAATTAATGTATTTTTAGCCTAGTTATTTAATTGTTAAGATTTCATTTGATCAATTTGTATTACATTATAATGCGGTAAGGGTATACAAACTTCGGCGGGCCGAAGTTAGCTTTATTTCTTGTTTTGTATATTTTTGCTTCCTCCATCCCCCGCAAAATTCAAATACTTTAATAAGAAAAAACAAATGAAAGGAAATTTTTCCGTGATGAAAGGAGAGCATTTGATGAAAGTGTCAAAATTAACGCGGCCATGTCACATGCATAAAATATCATAACAAACGGGGTGGGTCTTCCAGGGGGAGAAAAAAGAAGGACGAGCCCTTAGCACCAGCTTAATCCTTCAGGAGCTGATCCTGATGGAATGACAGGAGTAGCCCAAAGGAGAGCTTTGGCCTACGGAATGATAGGCAAATACTACGCAAATTTTATGATAATTGAAGTATGGATACTCTTTTTTATGTTTTTAATATGAGAATTAATTAAAATACCAAGAGTATATAATAAATTGTAAGAGGCCATCTTCATTATAATTATTATAAGGAATTATAAATATTTCAAGAAAATAATTATATTTTTTAAAGTAATTTTTGTATGTACTCAGTTTACCCTTAATAAAATTGAACAAAGTCCTTTTCTTTTTCCCAAAATATATTCCAAAAAAAAAACCCCTATACTTTCCAAAATTTCATTTAAATGTTAATCGAAATTCAAATCGAACCCTCCCAAAGCAACCAACCTACCCGAATAGAAAGAGCAACACAACAACTTTTTGTGCTCCCACCGTCTCGTGGCTATATATATGTATATATTTTTTAATCAAAATTCTCTTAAATAATTAAAATGCAAATTGTGCGAGCATAAAATAACAAAAGCAACAGCTCCAATGGCAGCAGCAAATAAACAGAGTCACAGACACAGAGGCACACCGAGCTGCTGACAGGACACACGCAAGGACAAAGGAACCAAAAGGGACAGGACGGACGACCAACAAAACAACAACTCGGAAAAAATCCACCCACGACAGGGGAATGATATGATGACAATCCTGCCGCAGCCACAGCCGCTTCTGCTGCTGCTGTTGCTCCTGCTGCTGATGATGATGATGCCTTGTTTTTTGGGCTGGGGGCTTTAAGAGGGTTTTGTGGCAGGATGACGACGACTTTGACAGTTCTTTGTGGTATTTTCAACGCTGACTGACAAGACGGAAGGGCTAGGGGCTAGAGGTAGAGCCCTTAAAGTGTTAACGATGATAAAGTTGGGTGAAAACTGTTGTGTTTCGTTGAGACATGCCCCGCTCTGAATCACAGGATCTCCACAAAACAGTGATAGTTCATTTACTAGAGTTTAAGGTACCGAACATAAAAGGATTCGATGGGTTAGGTGGTTATATTAAGGTAATATTTATAAAGAACAGTACTACAACTTATGGAATGCAAGCATATCCTTTAAAGGACTTCTGCCTCTGCTCACTACTTTCTTGACCGCGTCTGTATCGATTTGCCATCTCTTTCGGTTGCCATCTCACGCACACGCACCACGTGTTAAATTCATGACACAAGCTGCGCATCCTTAAAAAGGGTTGCCCCCCAAAAATAAAGGGGGCGGAAGGAGGCAAGGGATCTCCCGAGTGCACGTGGGTTCTGTGTGCGTCGTGTGTGTGTGTGTTTGTGTTCATTAAGCTGCTTATTATGTTTGCACTTAAAAATTCATATGTGACTATGGCAACCCCACAAACAAATTGGTCATGTCCTTTCAGGACCCTTTCCCCCGGCCATTTTCTCCTCCTCCACCCAACCCAAGCCCAACTTATTGGCATACTTAAGGAGGACTACCATGCTTCATTAAACTGAGCCGAGGATTTGAAATTTTCAGCTGAGACCACCACCATTACCAGCTATGAATGGCCACCAGGCTGTGATCCTTCTCCACTCTCATCTTTATTTGTTGCCACCCATTTTTTGTATACCCCACATATCCGTGTGTGCGTGTGTCGTCGTGTCTCTGTTTTTGTGTTTTGCATATTAATTTATTGGCAGGGACCGGGAAAATTAACAACTTGTAAAACACCAAATGTAATTAAGTATACGCCATGTGGCGCAATGCAAAACGAAAAAGAAGCATTCTTTTTCTCGCCTGCCCTGAATGAAATTCTGTCGTAATATTATAAATATTAAATAAGCAAGTTAAACGGGGTCAAGTTGGGTAATATTTTGGATGTCTTTCGTTTTTTGGACAGGTGAATGGGGTTTCGTTCTGATGAAATGCCTTTGCGGTTTGCCAAATATTACAAAAAATAAATTAAGTGCCTTGCAAGAGACCTAAAAAACACGACAGGGTAACTGTAAAGTTACAAAAAGCTAAACCACAAAGTATTTCCTAAAGTTAACGAAAGAGAAAGGCCCTCGAAAATTAAGGTATTTAATTTTAGCTACAACTTTATCCTAAAACTACTTTAATTTCCATTTCAATTCTATGCAGAGTAGAAAATTATCCAAAGCCATAAAAACCGGCAAAAAAAAAGTAGCAAATAGCCGAAAAAGTGGGAACAAAGAAACTGTGAGGAAAATGATGAACAGGACTGGAAATTCATAGCCAGGAATACGCGATGGAAGAGCAAATGGTGAGAAAGAGGACTGACGAACTTGAGAGGCGGCAAGTAAATAAAAGGAGGGAGGGACACGACCTCGCTCAAGTTCATTTAAGCGAAAATGTAATTTTATGCTTTTTAATTGAGCGAATATGCGTGGAAACATGTGGCGCCGTAAATGGGTGAAAGGATGCTAAGGACGCAGGACGATAAAGTGAGCAATGGACCCGAGTTTCAGCCGTAGAGAGACAGCGCTGGCATTCGCCTTGATGAGTTTGGGCCGCACTCAAGCGAAATAATCAACCGGCGAGGAGAGAGAGATAGAAAGAGAGATGCGAATAGAGATAGAAATAATCCTGGTTTTAGCGCCATGCAGGTGTTATGCTATGACACACACCTAGTGCCCATGGCCACTAGTATTCAGTATCCTAGCACTTTAAGGTATTTAAGCAGCTAAAAGCACTGCGGCTGATGTAGGTGTTGTTTGCTTTGGCTTGATGAAAAGCAATAAAAATGCAACATTATTAATCATCATCAATCAATGTCATCCATCAAAATGCGTGGCATGGGGGTGGTGGCATCCCCTTCTACTTTTTATCCATCATCTTCTGGCTTTGTTCTCCGCTTTTCTGCTGAATTCAACACAATCTCCTTCCTTGTCCTCTTTATGCTGCGCTGTCCATTATCGTCATCAACGCCTTTTTACCTAAAACACCAGACACACGTCCAGACAACGCTGAGGAAAATGCAAAATGGGGAAAGAGAAACTGATCCAAGCTTAAGGAGCATTTAAAGCACTTAATTTAGGATTTAAATTGCCTAATTTTTGATGGTAATATCATTCAGGATTGTAATTTAAATTAAAGCAAAACCTCCTTCTTGTTTGGGAAGAAAAACTGTTGAGCTAAAACTAGTTTATTAAATGTAGTCAGGTCAAAGAGTCATAGTTACAATAACCCTAATTATGAAAAATATTCGCCGCTTTCTAACTAAAATATAAAAACCCTTTCCCAGAGCAAGACTTTAGAAAGGTTTAACCCGACATGACCCATATATAAGTTGTATATCTCTGACACCTTGTACTTAGAGTTGGGGGAAAGGCTTAGCTCAGTTCCGTTCAGACCCATTCCCTTCGAAAGTCAAACTACCTTCTTTTTCGCTTCTTCCTTCCCTTGTTTCAATTTTGTCCGGGGTTCAGTGAACCTTTCGCGCCAAGTCAACGACCAAAAGAAAGGCACACCGACTAAAAACATGTAAAACCAGATGCAGAGAAAGGGGGCCGGCAGTGGCGAAAGAACAAGAATAATAAGAACCATAGTGATAATGATATCATATGGATATAAACGGCGAGGCACAATGGATAAATATGAATGAAAAGAGCTGAACTTGATTCCACTTGCGGCGGTTAGCTAGCATTTTTTTCACATTTCTTGTTTTGCTCTGGCTTTGTTTCAGTTTTGTATCTTCTTTTGTATTTTGTTTTTGAATTTTAATTTTCCCCTCATTTGTTTTTCTTTTTTTTTGGCTAGATTACATCACACCAAGTGCCTGCTTTTGGCTTTGTTTGGCTTTGCACTTTGGGGGCTCATTTAAATTTATCAAGCGTATTTTTTCGGACCCTCCCCAGCACCGGGCGTCTCTCTTTCACACTTGCCGTGAATTTAATTAACAAACTCGAGAAGAGGGTGACCTCTTCAAGTCTGGCCGCCTTTTTCCCGCCCGCTATCGCTGTCTCCTTCAATATAGTGAACTTCCTCCTGACTCTACGAAGAAAAGTCTGCTCATAAACTTTGCGGCACTCTGCCGGCACTTCTCCCGCTACTTCTTGTTCGCTTTTCTTTTTTTTCTCCCAGAATTTTCGTGAGTAGCTTGAATAGCAATTGACATACAAAATACTTTTGAGTGTCATGCTACCTTTGCAGGTAACTTACTGTCCGCCTTTCCCCCAAACTTCTTTATGTTCTCTCTTCTTTTTCCGCCTTCTTGTTTTCTTCCTATTGCACCCATTGTTTTGTAGACGAAATATTTAACTTTACTGCATTTCTTTTAGGGTTTGGGAGGGGAGAAAAAAACTTTATGAAACTTTTAACGCAGACCATGGGGGGAAATAGGAATAGTAATCAACTTTGGGGAAGTGAAAAATTTCTTAAAAACTATAATAAACTAATCAGAAAATCGAATAAAAAATTTAGAAACTTTTCAATCTGGCAGCTCTTTATGGAATCGTACGGTAATCCGGTAACTCCGTATTAAAACTATTACGATTAAACAATTTAAATAATTAATTTGAACGTTGTAAATTCTAAAGTATTGCCATCGTAAGTAATTACAATAATTATAAACTAATTATAAGACTTTGATTTGAAAAAATGACGATATGGCAACTATTTATGAAAATCGTAAGGTATCTGGTAACTTCATTTTAAAGCTTTTATCATAAATTAAAAAAAATATTTTGATCTTGTTGAGAAATTTGAAGTTAAAATGGCTTATTCTTTTTAAAAATATCAAAAAATTAACCAATCTGGCAACATTTGATTCAAACTGCACCACAAAACCAGATAAATTAAGCAAATCATTTTGTATTAAGCGATAAATGCTACAAGCATACGGAATTCGGAAGTAAAGCGGCATAACGAAACACATTTTAATTGCCTTCTAAACTGAGTTGAATCTATACATTCCATTTGCTTATCAAAGAAAATTTAAATATTATTTAGGGGTCAAGTTCGGTGGTAGAAAACCAAGAAGGAGATGCTGACAGAGAATGACTCAATGGAATTTTAAATATCAAAGAAGAATGGAAGAATGGAACTGTGTAGATGCATCTCGAAATGAATACGATGAATACATAATTGTTTAATGTGTTAACAAGGCAAATGACTGCTAATAGTCTAGTAATACAGCCTGGCAATCTTTAGTATTCATTTCAAAGAAAATCTTATGTTAAATGTAACTTTACTTTTTTTAATAATTTAACTTTCTAGTCTTTAACTTGCTTAAAACTCATACACTTTCCCTTAAGTTCAAATAGCCCCGGGGGACGCATTTTCCCTACCTTCTTAAAGCCTCATTAGATCTGGAGTAGTTTTTTGTGGCAAAACACAAACAAACAAACCAGAGGGCTTTCTTTCAATGCCAATTTCAGTGGCAGAGTAACAAAAGAAAACGCAAACCCAAACGCAGATGCCAAAATTCGACACACAACAATGGCAGCAATCTTAACCCACTTTTCCTTAGCCACAATGTCTAAGCTTCGGATGCAGGCGCACAGAAAATAATAATAATACACAAGAAAACTATGACTAAGTACATTTTTCGTCGCATTTCTCTCATCTTTCGGATCACCATCATCATCAGCATTATTATTATAAGCAAAGAATCTCATATCTCGCTCGAAACTCATGACAAAAGTGTCAAATTAGACAGACAGACAAGCAGAATTATGTTGTTAGAAGGTATATATGTATACGCACACTCACACACGCCCACACGGTGACCGCCTTTTTTCTGTTTGGCGGCAACTCTACGCTATCTACCTGGTGAAAATTCCAAAAAGAAAATGTGCTTTATACATATATTCCATTATTTTTGTTTTTTTGGCAAGCTAAAAATGAGACAGCGCAATATTTATTTTCGTTTCCGAACTATATTCGCTTTTGTCGCGTTGTTTTTGCTGTCTCATTTCGATTTTTCACACTTTACTCGCTGACAGATAGTGTTGATATATTTTTGAGGGGGAAATCAGCAGAAAGGGGGTCGGCTGTGAGCTGGCTTTTGGATGTCAAGTGGTTTTAAAAAAAATGAATCCTCGGCACAAGAATGAGTAATGGGCAAAAAGATTGATCTTTAGTTTTAGGAATGGGAAACATTCAAGTTGGAAACATTCTCTAAGATAAATACAATTAATATTATTTTTATTAAATATGTAAAAATTAATTTAATGCCTTTTAGTTAGCTTTTAAATACATAAAAATTGTTTCATTGTTTATTCAATTTCTTTAGATTTCGTTTAATATTTCAATCAAACAAAGAGTCAAAAGTGTGATTTCTTGTTTGAAATTAAAAATCAACGAAAACATATGCCATCAGGGAACCGAATCCCTTTATTTTTCGGCACAATTTGGTCAATTTTCATTACCTTAGAACGCAGCAATGCCTGTCTAAAGTGCTCTTGGATAATCCCGCCTGACATTGTCAACTTAAATACAGCTTGGGGTCAGTGTGAAGTGAGAGCTGACAGGGTTTCAGGAATTTTCGAGAGGAAACTTGGTTACGCTTGCCCCTTTTGACTGACAGTTTCAATTTGCACTAACTTTGAGTCAAGAAAGGGGTGCAGCAGCGCAGTGCACCTCCTCACCTCTGCTCCGTTCCGTTACGTACCCATAAAGGTGACGCCTTTCTTCGGGAATTAAGGTCAAAAGCGTTAAACCAAAACAACAACAAAGCCAGGTAACTGAAAGGATAGACGAGAAGCTGAACACAAAAAGTCCAACAGATTTGCTGCAACAACCGCAAAAAGCACAAAGGCATGAACAAGAACCAAAGAGCTAAAGGGAGAGGAGTCGGGGATATATAGAGAAGCTACAGGAGCCATAGAATCAGGTCAGGCCAACTTGGAACAAAAATGTGCAATGCCGTAAAGGCCAAGCGAAAATAATTGGCCAAAAAAGGAGAGATTGAGGCTAAAAGGCAGAGGGAAAAACAAACAAACAAGATTTTGGCTTATGCACTTTTGACTTAAATGAAAGAAAGAAAGCTACAAAACAAACCCAGACAATCTCTGCTGGGGAAAAGGCAAAGAACCAAAACCAAAAAGCAAAGAAGTTCATTCTTCTCTGTCTTTGGTTCACCGTTATGTTGACCGCTTTACTTAACGGTACTATCGAAGACAGGGGGGTTTCTTCGCGTCTTCGTGTTGGAGGTTCTGGAGAACCGGTTTCATTTCGTCGCTTCTTCAGCATTGACACCCATTTGAAGAGAAGAGAAGACACGACCGGTTCTTCCGAACTCCCCGCCGCAGTCTTCTCTTCGCACACGTTGCGAATTCTTAATTTCTAGTCTTTTTCTTTACCCTCTCCAGTCTTCGAGTTCTTCAAGCTTTCCAAATGAATGACAGTGCGGTGAGATTAGGATCGACAGACAAACGTTAATGAGTGTGGGTTTCTTGGATGTTTTTTTAAAGCAAAATTTGTCAAACTGGAGCAACTGGTGGCTGAGATTGCTATCAATAACATTCACATGCAACTTGGGCTTTTGTATATAAATAAACATCATTAGAGAAACAAATTAGGGGAAATCTACAAGGTAATTATTTATGAGATTCGTAAGATAGAAGACATCTATATGAGGCTTCCTTTCCAATAAAAGTTTCTTAAAGTAACTCTCCATGCTGTGCTGCATAAATTCACCATCCTCTGATGGATCGGTGGCCACTCATCTCGTGTTCGTATTAAACTAATTCGATTAATATCTAAATAATAATTAGCCGCGATTATCGTTCATTATGACGGCTCTACACAACAACAGTTGCCTAGTGAATGATGATCCATAATTCTTATGTAGATTGCTTTTGAGGCGTTCTAAAGCAAGGCAATTTACATAATCGTGCCTTGTGTCGGTCAACCGGAAATTGGCCAACCCACGAGGAGGGCAATAAACATTTTAGATCGCTCGAATAACTTGGCCGCTTCCGTTTGATTACCGTTGCTTATTAATTCTCTTATGGTGTTTCTTCTTTTTTCTTTCAAAAACAACCACAGTTGGATTTGTTAGCCATACAGTCCGTTTCATTGTATATTTGCTTTCTGGTAGAGTTACCAACAAATCAAATTAACAGAAGAAACAAAACCAAAATGAAATCCAAAGCCAAAGCCAACCAAATAAAAATTGATTCTAATTAAAAAATAAAAATATTGTGAAATATGTGAAGCAAGCTTATGGCGAGGGTTGCCCCATAAGTTGGACTGTTTATTACAATTATGAAATTAACTTTAATTATGTAGCACCTAAAGTAAAATAATTGCTTATGTAATGATGTACTCATCACTTCAATTTAATGGAAATAAACAGTGATAATTTGGTAATGATAACTTCAATAATTGTTGTAAATTTTAATTTTATCATAACAAAAATTATTCCTTACTGCTGAAGAAATATTTTTGGAATATATATTTCTTGATATCGTAATTTCTCCAGACTATCTAAGCTTGTTCCTAAGATGACACACGTTTCTGGCTTAGGTTTGTTTACGATCTTGACATTTTCCATTCAGGTCTAACTTGCTATAGATTAAGATTTCGGTTATGACTATTTCTCAATCGGGGTACGCAGGGAGGGACTGGATTTGGGACTAGACTAGTCTAGTTAATTAGTTAGTTGAATGGCGTGTTGTGTCTGTTTTATGACTCTTTGACTGACTTCACAACAAAAGGAATTATATAATTTTTACGGCTTATTTCGGTCTTCGCTTCTTGATTTGTGTTAGGAATACTTTTACCATTTTACGCTGCGATAATTAATTGTGGGTGAAAGCTTTATATGTGTCTGAATTGTTTTTAATTGCATTTTTTATTTTTGCAACACCACTGATTTGTTCATTTGATCTATTCATCTTGTATATATTTTTTTGCTGGCTGCTACAAATTCTTTCACAAGCCATCAAATCAAAAGCAGTACGACTTGTTTTCAAAGTCAAAAAGATAAATTAGCAACTTGTTTTACTAATATTGTATTTTTTATGGCGTCTGTTATGGTTTTGCTTTTGTTTCTCGAGACGACAACAATCCTTCAAAAGGCCGGCTGTGCTAAAATCTTATACTCAAATCTATCTTCTTTGACTGCGACATTTGTTATGCAAATTATCTATTGGATTTAAGGCCTATCTATAGGGTTGCTATATATATTGAATCGATAGAAACCAAACACAAAGAATCAGCTGGCTTAAATTTAGTTGGGAACTGACTAAGTTGAATTTTCCAAATCAAATAAATTTCACATTTAATAGGTTTATGCTCAGCGAATACAGAAATAGGTGTTGTGTAAAAATAAACTCAAAATAGAAAAAGAAAAAAATACACAGCTTGGGAAATACTTAATTGGTCGGGCGCGTGAAATATGGGGTATATCTTTTGTATATATCATTAATTTAGTAAATTCTTTCCATCTCATATACCCTTCTCTTTCCAGGGTATCTCTTTTATACATCTCTTCCCGATGACGCGACATTTGCCTGCTATAGACGATAATGTCGCCACCCAAGAGACTTGGTGACTAACCTCCTGCCACCTCATATAAATACCTCCATATATTCTGGATGTATTAATTGCTTTTACCGAAATACACACACATGTCCTTGAAAAATACTAATTATCTCAAGCAACGCCAAAATTTATGGCACTCTTTGCTAAACAGAATCCGTTAGATATTATATATATATCTCAGTGTTCACCT
Organism: Drosophila nikananu; assembly: GCA_008042635.1. NCBI lineage: Eukaryota > Metazoa > Arthropoda > Insecta > Diptera > Drosophilidae > Drosophila > Drosophila nikananu. The sequence continues at coordinate 2,796 of VNJV01001351.1, read as the reverse complement.
GGCATGAGGATTTTGCTCTGTTTATGGTCTGCCATTAATTGCCCAAACAAAATTCCGTTTAGCCGGCATTCAAGTTTAGTAAATACAATTTAATTGCTTATTTCCACCACCGACCTATACCCACTCCCACCACTATTGCAAATGACGCACTTGGCCAAGAGATTTTTGTTTAGCACAAAAATAAGCAGGCCAACAATTATATAATACAATCATCTCAGCAATTGTTAATAAATAAAACCCAATTTGAGTGGTTAATGTGGAAAGGGGAAGCCATCTGGGATTCAGATAATTTATACATCACCAAGAAGGATGGGGGGATTCAAAAGGGGATTGGATAGCCAGAGATTTCCCTCCGAAACAAGTTACGTACATTGTCACCTACCTGCAAAGAGAAAGAAGAGGCAAAGTAGGAGGGTGAGAAATGGTTGTGGAAAATGCAATTTCAGATATGTTGACAAATAAATACGGTTGAAGGTATCAAGATTTATAACGACACACAACTGCGAGAATTTGTTCACACAATAAATCGTACAGTTAAGGAACTGGAGTAGCAGCAGCTTTGAGCTTGGTTTTCAAATACATATAAACTAATTTTATGATTATAAATCAAGTAATTGTAATTTGTTTCCTTGAAACAAGTTGGGGAAGTTGTCATTTATTATTTGTTAAGTAAACATTTTCTTAAGTTGCACATTTTATTTAATTTAAAGCAGCTCTTCCCAAAATATATCCTAGGTTCTCATCCAAAATCCAAGTCTAGCGTTTTGAAATATTCATAAAACACTCTGGTAACATCTCAAAAGCCAACTAAAAATTTCCATTCTCCTTAAAAACAAAGGAAAACTTGTACTTTGTTTGAATTTTCCGCGGCATATCTGCAGCCCAAAGAACCCTCGAAGAAGCCAGCTCAAAGGCGGAGGCCAGGCTGCACAAGCTCGGCTCTTTCTGAGCAGGTTGTCAACTTCAATTTGGTTGCTTCTCATAAATATTGACGCGAAAATTGTCGCTTGCGTTTTTGTTGGAAGTGGGTGGAGGCAAACAGCGGGGTTATTAAAAAATTCATGGCTTGTAAAATGCTGAAAATCCGGGCCATGGAAAATTTAAAATGCCTATAAAGGGAATAAAAGGGGGGAAGAGGGGCGAAGCCGAACACGGACGAAATGAAAATTGGCCGGCAAAGCGGCTTATAGAACAGAGGAGGAGGAACAGAAACCAATGCCGCTTGCCCTGTGGCCTTTTCCGACCGCAATGTCGGCGACGTAGGGAAAATCCAGGAAAGAAGGTAGAGCCAGAGGGCGAGTGCGGTTTTGTGGGTGGGTCGAAGGGGATCACGGGATGAGGCTGGAAACATTGGCTGCGTTTGACGTCCACTCGAAAATATCATTTACATATTCGCGGAGGAGTCGGCCGCTGTCGTTGCTCAGCGGGAAATACATGAAAAGCTTTTAAATTTTTGATAGCCACCCGCTTTTCATCTCCAACAAAAAAAGAACCCTGCCTGTTTTTCCTGCTGATCCCTAGCACCTCTTTTTCCCTTTTCCAATGACTTGTTATCCTTTGATTTCTGCCATCAGTTTGTTTGTTATGTTTTTTCTCAAATTAAATTTAATTTCCATGTTCGGAGTTCTTCATCATATTAATTTTTCATTTATTTAAGCCTTTCGGCTTTTACAATATGACCAAAAGTTAAATTCTACCGTTTTGTGTACTTACTTTCTGAATTCATTTCAATTTCGCTGATGTTTGTTTGTAAACTGCAGCTTTTTAGGCAGCAGCTTTGATTTCTCCCTTTTCTTTTTCTGGCTTTACCCTTATAATTTGGCTTAATTTTTGTTTATTTATTTTGCCCCCCGCAGGCTAGGAAAGATATTCGGTTATGGCCAAAAGCATAACAAAGCAGAGGGAAAGGGGAATAATGTTTGTGCAGGCGCACATCTGTGCACTTTTTGCCTTTGGTTTGCTTTGCTCTTCTTGTGCGATGCCTTTTTGTTTATGTTTTAATTACGTTTTTCGTGGTTGATTTATGCTCATAAAATGGTGTGGGCGGGAAAATGGATGTGGAGAGGGGAAATGCGGTAATAGAGTGTGGACCCAGTTGCTGTCTTTGGTTGGCCTTGAAAGGAAATTGGGTTATCCGGAGATTATACCATAATTGGTGGTGGATGGTAATGGGCAAAAGCGAGCTGGAGGGTTCTGGGAAATGAAGTAGCGAAATTCAAATTAATTAAAATAATAAAAAGGTATTTCTAAAATCTCTTTAATATTTCCACAAAAACTATGGTTTATATTTTTCTTTTCCCAGTAAAGTCTCAACTTTCTCACCTCTTTTGTTGTCTCCAAAAACACATTCTATTATTCTCCATCTGGTCGTTCGTCCTGCAATGCGCTTTCCATCCGCTGGAGATGATAAATGACCAGCTATCCATCTAACTATCCATGGACACATGCATCTAACCAAGTAATATCTGTGTGTATCTATCTGGGCTATCTTTTGTGTGTATTGTTATTGCCTTTCGGTTTGAATATTTCCGCTATACGGAGCCGTACTTATGTATGTACATGTATCCATCTATGTATAATATGGCCATCGAACGTTTTTCGTTCCTAGCCTGCAACTTGTCAGTTTCTGCACAAAGACCATCAATTTATTTAGTTTTATTATCTGCACACGCAGTGCGGCGAGTTCATAGAATGGGGCAAGGAGATATGGGGGTTTTGGGGGAGGGTTCCTATTTTCCCGAACGGGAAGTTCTTTCTATATTGGCTCAGAGGTTCTCTTTTTTTGCTAGCCATTTT
>VNJV01001345.1:0-12460 GCA_008042635.1 Drosophila nikananu | reverse complement strand
AAAAATGTAAGGGGTTCCATCGTCAAAATTGTCGAAAATTGGACAATAAATTAGATATCGAGTTTTGAATGCAGAAAAGTTCTCCATTAAAAACCAAGAAGAAAAAACCAAACCAGACTGAAATCGGTTAAGTTTTCGCCAAGTTATGGCCAAAAACCCGGTAAAAGGTGTTACCGATTTTTAGGCCAAAAAAATGTAAGGGGTTCCATCGTCAAAATTGTCGAAAATTTGACAAAAAATAGATATCGAGTTTTGAATGCAGAAAAGTTATCCATTAGAAACCGAGAAGAAAAAACCAAACCAGACTGAAATCGGTTAAGTTTTCGCCAAGTTATGGCCAAAAACCCGGTAAAAGGTGTTACCGATTTTTAGGCCAAAAAAATGTAAGGGGTTCCATCGTCAAAATTGTCGAAAATTTGCAAAAAAAATAGATATCGAGTTTTGAATGCAGAAAAGTTATCCATTAAAAACCGAGAAGAAAAAACCAAACCAGACTGAAATCGGTTGAGGTGTTAATCGGTTAAAAGGTGTTACCGATTTTTAGGCCAAAAAAATGTAAGGGGTTCCATAGTCAAAATTGTCGAAAATTGGACAAAAAATTAGATATCGAGTTTTGAATGCAGAAAAGTTCTCCATTAAAAACCAAGAAGAAAAAACCAAACCAGACTGAAATCGGTTGAGTTTTCGCCAAGTTATGGCCAAAAAACCCGGTAAAAGGTGTTACCGATTTTTAGGCCAAAAAAATGTAAGGGGTTCCATCGTCAAAATTGTCGAAAATTGGACAATAAATTAGATATCGAGTTTTGAATGCAGAAAAGTTCTCCATTAAAAACCAAGAAGAAAAAACCAAACCAGACTGAAATCGGTTAAGTTTTCGCCAAGTTATGGCCAAAAAACCCGGTAAAAGGTGTTACCGATTTTTAGGCCAAAAAAATGTAAGGGGTTCCATCGTCAAAATTGTCGAAAATTTGCAAAAAAAATAGATATCGAGTTTTGAATGCAGAAAAGTTATCCATTAAAAACCGTGAAGAAAAAACCAAACCAGACGGTTAAGTTCGCGTTATGGCCAAAAATGGTAAAAGTTGTTACCGATTTTTATGCCAAAAAAATGTAAGGGGTTCCATCGTCAAAATTGTCGAAAATTGGACAAAAAATTAGATATCGAGTTTTGAATGCAGAAAAGTTATCCATTAAAAACCGAGAAGAAAAAACCAAACCAGACTGAAATCGGTTGAGTTTTCGCCAAGTTATGGCCAAAAAACCCGGTAAAAGGTGTTACCGATTTTTAGGCCAAAAAAATGTAAGGGGTTCCATCGTCAAAATTGTCGAAAATTGGACAATAAATTAGATATCGAGTTTTGAATGCAGAAAAGTTCTCCATTAAAAACCAAGAAGAAAAAACCAAACCAGACTGAAATCGGTTGAGTTTTAGCCAAGTTATCATCAAAAAACCCTTGAAGAAGTGCTTAATTCACAGAATGAAAAAACATCGATGATCCCCGGCCAAACATCGATGACATCAATGTCTTCTATGTTTCTCCACCTCTAATCGTTCTAATGGATTCATTTTCCCATGCAGCTTGGCAAAAATATCGAAACACATGTAAAAAAAAAAAAAAGGTATCGTAATTTCGATATAAAAATATTATCTGCACAAAAATATCGATATATTAATATTTTTATATATTATCAACAGCCCTACTTACAAATGGACAGAGCTTAACGGCTATTATTATTTTAAATTGCACCAAACTTTAGTCGAAAACGAAGCGCTCCCAATTTGATTCCCGATAGTGAGTGTTTCTGCAGAAACATCGATAGGCACTCTATCGCTCGCACGGCCATCTCCAGCCCTTTTCGGTGTAATCGCAATCCGTTTACTCGTGGCGAAATTTCGCGTTTCGTATTTTCCCCGTAATCTGTTAATTCGCATCGCAAACCAGAGTAAGTGCAGTGCAATTGACGCCCCCAGCCGCACCCTCTCACCTAACACTTAAATCCTTGCAGATGCCGGGCGTTGAAACGATCAAATCCTCCTGGGCGGATGAGGTGGAGCTGGACTACGGCGGACTGCCGCCGACGACGGAGACTTTAGAAAACGGTCACAAGTACGTCACGGAGTACAAGTACAACAAGGACGACAAGAAGACAAAGGTGGTGCGGACGTACAAGATCTCTAAGCAGGTGGTGCCCAAAACGGTGGCCAAGCGCCGCACCTGGACCAAGTTCGGCGAGTCGAAGAACGACAAACCCGGGCCCAATTCGCAGACGACCATGGTGTCCGAGGAGATTATAATGCAGTTCCTCAACTCCAAGGAAGACGAGAAGGCCAACGATCCCCTGCTGGATCCCACAAAGAACATCGCCAAATGCCGTATTTGCAACGGCGAGCATTGGTCGGTCAACTGTCCGTACAAGGGCACCGCCATGGACACCAATCTCATGGAAAAGAAGGCCTCCGCTGCGGCGGCCGCTGCCGTCGATGCGCCCAAGTCCGGAAAGTATGTGCCGCCGTTCCTTAAGGACAGCCAAAAGGGCGGCATGGGAATGCGCGGTCGCGATGATACGGCCGCCATTCGCATATCCAACCTGTCGGAGTCGATGACAGAGGCGGATCTGGAGGAGCTGGTGAAGAAGATCGGGCCGCAGAGCAAGATGTATCTGGCCCGCGACAAGAATACCGGCCTCTGCAAGGGCTTCGCCTACGTGCACTTTAAGCAGCGCAAGGACGCGGCCGCCGCCATCGAGATCCTTAACGGCCATGGTTACGATCACTTGATCCTCAGCGTCGAATGGTCAAAGCCGCAGAACAATTAGTCGGTTAGTTTCGTTTCGCCTGCTCCGCCGCCCCTTACCCGCGTCTACTGCTTATAGAGAGGAGTTCGTACGGATAAATCACACACAATATGTCCCTATGCTATAAGTTTGCTAAAAATAAATCTTACAAACAAAAGCCCCGCCAGGGGCACCGAAAAACACACACAAGCTGGCTTTGGCGACTATATGGTATATAAGACCTTGCCTTGAGCTGATCCTACGATGATGCTAATCTATGATATGCTCCTGTAGCTGACTAACTGCTGACATATGTCAGCGTGTTATGATTTCCTTATCCTGAAAATGTTTAACTTGTGTATAGAGCCTTTATTACCATTATACCAAAGTTTGATATACATTTTGTGTAAGATCTCGGGTATATGCAAAACTTGCTCTTTTGAGGGAATAGTGCCATCTCTTTCGTTTTTAATATTAAAGGAATGAGTCATAAATTGCATCTTCAATTGGAAATTCAGTCTTTCCCACACCAGGCGCGCAGAAAACTCGGCAAGCAGCTGATCAGCTCAACTAATCAGCGTAAATGAGGGGAAAAGGACTTGGAAATCGGAAACATCCGTTATGAGAGCAGATAACAGTGGAAGTTAACAGCTGATCGCACTTGCTGCTGTCCTCCTTGGTTCGCCTGGTGTACCAAATCATGAGATTGTTTAAATTTAAATAGCTAAAGCCCACATTTGTGTCAAATAACAACAAAACATTTGTAAATTATACTTGAAATATTGCCCGCCCGCATTTGAAGCGCACCCACCTGGCAGCCCTAGCAATTTGAATGAGTTTCGCAGGCCTGGCAACTCTGCCACAAAATAAAAACAGAAACCGTCTGTTCTGTTTTTGTTGTTGTTTTGCCTTTACTTTTCGTGTTTTTTTCTGTGTTTGTAGTTTGCTCAAGCGATTTGCGTAAATTGTGTTTGTTTTCCTATTCGGTGGCTAAAAATAGAAAAAGTAGATGCCGCAAAATATTCAAAAGCGTTTGAAACAATATTTTTGAGCTTCAGGTGTGCGCTCATTTCAGTCGCCCGTGTGACGGGCCCCCAGACGAAAGTCCGGTGTAGCCCAAAGAAGGTGGAATTGCACGGGAATGGAGAAGCGCCGCATGCCCATGGCCAGCAGCTCGTCCTCGTCGAAGGCGGCAAAGAGTCCTGCCGCCCCGCAGATCAAGCGGGGCCAGCGGATCCTCACCGAGAAGCCATTCGCCTTTGTGTTAAAGTCCAAGTATCGGCTGGAGCGATGCGATAACTGCCTGGAAGCGTAAGTTCTTCCAGCGTTGCGCACTTGGCTGTTCCACAAGATTCAGACTTCTTTTCTCCTTGCAGGACCAAGGTGCTCAAATGCTCCAACTGTCGCTACGTGTCATACTGCAATCGTGCCTGCCAGTCGCAGGCCTGGGGCCAGCACAAGCACGAGTGTCCATTTCTGAAGAAGGTTCATCCTCGTATTGTGCCCGATGCCGCTCGTATGTTGTGCCGTCTGATCCTGCGTCTGGAGCATGGCGGCGACCTCATCCGGGGCTACTACACGGAGCATGGTTCTCGCAAGTTCCGGGACCTGATGTCGCGTGAGTGAACGCAGCGAGAGGCACAATTCCGCCAGCTAACATCCTTCTCCGATTATCATTTCAGATTATGCCGAGATCAAGAATGATCCGATGCGGCTGGAGCACTTGGACTCGCTGCACGCCGTTCTCGAGGACATGATGGCCGAGAGTCCCAGCACGGTGCCAAACAAGACGGAACTGATGAGCATCTACGGTCGAGTAAGTGGACAGACACCTGTGCGTGCGCATGCACGGCCAGGAGCGGACTTTCGGTGGAAGCATACATGTAGAAGTCACATATGCAAGCCCCGCAGCCGCTCCTGGTTGCCCAAATTGGATAGCAATCAATACCTCTGCTCAGCTGCTTTGGCTCTCTGCCAGGCAGCGAGGATGGGCGCTACGGTTCACATTCCCCGACAGCTGTTGCTCACGATACGCCAACCTTCTCCCCTCTTCTCTTTCGCCGCAGCTCATCACCAACGGGTTCAACGTGTTGGATGCCGAAATGAACTCCATTGCCACGGCCATCTACTTGGGCGTCTCCATCACGGATCACAGCTGCCAGCCGAATGCGGTAGCCACCTTTGAGGGCAGCGAGCTGCATGTCCATGCCATCGAGGATATGGAGTGCCTGGACTGGTCCAAGATCTTCATCAGCTACATTGACCTGCTCAACACCCCAGAGCAGCGGCGGCAGGACCTCAAGGACCACTACTACTTCCTCTGCGTGTGCAGCAAGTGCACGGATGCGCAGGAGTCCCGCGAAATGACGGCAGCCCTTTGTCCAAATCGCAACTGTGGTGTCGGCATCAACGTGGAGCGCACGAACTGCAAGCGCTGTGATGCCGGCATCAGTCCCAAGCTAAGAAACGCCTACAACGAGGCAATGGCCCTCACCCTGCACAATCTGGAGTCCATGAAGGATGTGGCCTGTGAGTGTGCAAGAACTAGTTATCAATGAATCAACAACGAATGTAATTCTTTATCCCCTCCAGACTTCGATGTGTGCAAGGTTTGCCTGAATAAACAGACGGGCGTGCTTCATCCCCTGAACGTGTGGCACGTCAAGACTCTGGATGCCGCCTTTGAAGCTGCCATCGATGTGGGCAAGTGGACGGATGCCTTGGACTACGGCCAGCGTTTGCTGCCCGGCTTCCGGAAGTATCATGGCGCCTGGAATCCGCTGCTGGGCCTGTTGCACATGAAGCTCGGCAAAATCCAGCTGTTCGAGCAGCACGCCAAGGAGGCCCGGCATCATCTGGAGGAGGCGCAACGCATCCTGACCGTAACCCATGGCCGCGACCATCGACTGCTGTCGGAGCAGCTGTATCCGCTGCTCCTTCAGGCGCGACACGAGGCCAATAATTAACTGGGACCCATAAAGCTGTGTTCGGGGTTTGGCATTGATGCAACTTTGTGGTTAAATTGTATATTCATATATTCTCGGCTAATAAAAATAATAATAATATTTACAAAACAGATGTGCGATCCTTTACATCCTAATTTCTAACTACATCCCTAGCTGTGCGTCTAGGAGATCTTTGCAATTGCCTGAACTCTGCGTGTCGTGTCCTGGAACAGCGCCCGAATGAGGTGACGGATCTCGTCCGACTTGTAGTTGGCGGTCAGCGGTCCGGCGCCGTTGCACCACAGATCCGTGATCTCCTTGAGCGAGGCGTTCATGATGGTCTTCAGCTGCTGGAGCTTCATCCACAGGCGCACCTGCAGCACTTCGTGCGGATCGGAAAAGAGGGTCGGTCCCCGCTCCAGGACCACATCGATTAGATCGCTCAGCTCCGTGGCCATAGTGGCGGAAATGTCGCGCAGCGTAAACACACGTTGTATAAGCTCCGTGGCTAAGGCGTTGATTAGCTCGCAAAAGGTGACATTGTACACCGTCTCCGCCAGCACATTGGCCCACACGTTCTTGAGCAGATCCAGCTGCCGCAGGCACTGACGCACCATTTTCAAGGGACCCGTGCCCAGCGTGTGCTGGCTCTGGAACTCAAAGCCCTCCATGATCTCTTTTAGAATGGAGATCTGGTAGTCGATCTGCACCCGCAAGTAACGCTGGCCGGTGGCCTGCAGTGACTTGGTTATCGCCGGTAGGCTCTGGAAGTCCTTGTTGGCCTGCTGTGCCACCCAGTGGGTAAGGAATATGCAGTTGTTGTGGAACAGCGCCGACTGCTGCGGAATGCTTTCGAGCAGCTTGCGATGCACCAGCGGCACTTGGCCGATGTAGGTCTGGAGCAGGCTGGCGTTGATGTGACACAACGGATTGCCGCTCTCGGACTCCACATTAACGTTTTGCCGCAATATGCGCTCCATGAGCTTGACGTAGTCCTGAGAGGAAAAGTAAAGGGAAAGGGATATAGAAATCGCTTAAATTCCACATAGATAAGGTGGCAATTACTCTTCCACTCACATACCTGTGCACTCTTGGATATCATGCAGCGGGGAAAGAGCAGAGGATTGGCGGCCACTTCGGTGGGACCATTGTTAGGCGCCACCTGGATCATGTCCTGCAGGTCGCGCTGAATGATGTCACGCGCGGTCTCCAAAACGCGACGAAACAGTCGATTGCGATAGTAGGTCGCATACTTCTCCACAAAGACGGCGAGGGCACGGTCTTGAGACGGATTAATAAAGTAGATGTCGGCCAGGAAGTGCTCAAAGTTGGTCACATCCTCGCACAGTGTGGACGACTGGTACTCCTCCATGGTCTCGGGCACGGCCGGCATTAGGCACTCGTCCACCAGCAGCTTCAGCATCCTGTCCTTTACGTGTTCGCCAATGATACCGAACACATGCTGGTCACTGGACACGCTGATGTTGATGCTCCCCAGCGTTTGGAACAGCAGCTGAAAGTGCGCCAGCACGTCCTTGTAATTCGGCAGCAGCTGCGTCGCGCTGGGCTCCTTGGTGGAGTAGGAGAGAGACAACTGGTTATGGCCCGAGTTGTCGGTGGTCTCGGCCGCCTCGCTATACGCGACCATTGTCGGTCGCAGGATCAGCGGTTCTATGCAGTTCTCCAGCAGGAAATCGCAAAGACGGTTGGGATTGTAGCGCTTCTGGAAGAGCGCCTGCACGATGTCCTGCAGCTGGGCTTCGTCTTGGCTAACCTGTAGCGTCACACAGCGCGAGGTTGGGAAGGATTTGCACTGCAACTGGACCAGTCGATCGAAGCGCTCCTGCAGATTCTGCTGCAGCATATGGGCCTGCACGTGATACTTGACCTTCATGGTCTCGTAGCATTCGAGCTCCTGGAAGATGCGCCGAGCCTCGGGTGATGATGTCTCTGTCCCCGTTGCAGCAGCACCCTCGTCACCGTAAATGAGCCCCCGCAGGCGACCGAGCAGATCCTGGAGAAGCATGTAATCGTTGCTGTTCTTAGCATCCTCCATCGAGTGGAAGACCTCGTCCACCTTGAGGATCTGGTCGCTGACCTCCAGGCCCAGTAGGACCTCACGCAACTTGCGTCTACTGGCCGCCATCTTAGCGTTTGCCCCGTCCAGGGCGTCCAGTCCCTCGCTGGCGCCCTTCTCCAGCAGATCGCCAATCTCGCGCTTCAGCGATTCAATCTGATCGAGGAAGACGCCCGGCGTGGTGTGGTTGGGCATAAACTCCGTGTAGTTGTCGTCGATGTGTCGCCGGACGTTCGCTTGGCAGAGTTCGGTGCGCGTCAGCACATCCAAGATCGTAGACTTGGTGGCCTCCACGCCTGCAAATCCGTTGCCGAGGCCGTTCTGCAGCTGCTTTATGTCGGTCATCATCATTGCTCTCAACCGTATCAATAGACGGTGCAAAATTGAAATAGGTGGGTAAATATTAAGAAATAAACGACGAATCAATGTACACTCTTTTAAAAGCACCGATACCACCGATAGCACCGATACCACCGATAGTATAGTGATGACACCGTACATTGTACCAATTATCGGTATTCGGTAAGCAAAGAGTAAATAAAGAAACAGAACAAATATATGAAAAACATAGCCCATCAACGGTTGAATTTTGAACGGACCATTGACAATAAAATTGACTTGTAACGCAAAGAATTAATTAACCAAAGTCATTCAGAATATTTTCCGATAATCGATAAGGCCAGCGCACTGATAGTCCATATCGATACCTCTACAATTTCGCGCGCTGCTGACATGTGGTCACACTGAGTCTACTATTTTAAATTTTGACGTCTAACTGAAAAAGCTGGAAGTCATCGCTGTTCTGTCGTTTGGCTGGGCCTCAAGCAGATAAAGAGCGTCAACCGTGTGATCATTCGTAAGTCGAAGAACACAATGTTCGTGATCAACAACCCGGACGTGTATAAGAATCCGCACACCAACACCTACATCATCTTCGGCGCGGCCAAGTTCGAGGATCTTTCGCAGCAGGCCAAGGTAGCCGCGGCCGAGAAGTTTAAGGCCGTGAAGGCTACTGCCTACAAGGCCGGCTCCACCACATCTGTGGCTCCCATCGCCAAGGTGGCCGAAGAAGAGGAGGAGGAGCTTGTTCTACTGCAGGCAAACACAACACGCGCCAAGGCCGTCAATGCGCTGAAGAACAACGATAATGACATTGTCAATGCCATCATGGAGCTGACCACGCTCTAAGGCGCACCAAATGGGGCTTTCTACTAATTCTGGGCAGCACATATCACCAAGTCATACATACACACATTTAAAATGTACCTCATTCATTCAGAAAATATATATTACTAATAAGTAACAAAAACATATCCACCTTTTGCACAAAAGGACTTATGATTAATCATGATTACGAGCGAGACAGACTTACATATGCCTATGCATTCCCACTGCCGTAAAAAGAAGCTTAATTCGATTTTTGACATTTTATTATTGTTTTTATATTTGGTTCTTTTTTCATAACAGTTTTGTGTTGGGTTTAAGTGTTTTGGGTGACATCCGTGTCGCCTTTTGGGATTTACGAGGTGATAGCAATGAAAGTGTTTTTCATTTTTTGTTTGGGGTGGTGGGCATGGTGTGGTTCTCAAAGCACCAATAACACTTAAACAGAAGATGGACAATACAAAAAAAAGGAAGAAAAAAAACAATACATAAATAAAACAGAAATTAAAGAACAGAAAAATTCGATAGTCCAGGCCTCCTCTTCCACTAATCACGATTGATCACGCACACTCAAAGAGTGTAGTGGAGACTCTCAATAAGTGCATCTGGGCTGTGAAGTACACATCGATAATTTGCACACGTAAGTACATTGCATATCCTTTGCTCGTTTTGTTTTATCGTTTCTTTGCTTTCGGTGTGAATAATGATATTTTCAACAGATTTTAAATTTACAATACATTAATGTACACGAGTTTTAAATAATAATAATATAGTATAAGTAATAATAGATCTACACAATATACATACAATATTCATATTTATATATAAATATAGCGCATTCTTCACTACAGACTATACAAAAAAATAATAATAATATTTATAATGAAAGTTAAACTTAATGGAGAGTTCTTTTCTTTTCTGGTTTCGTTTTTTTTTCTAAATGTTGGATGTTTTCGTATTTATCATTTGTTGTGGCTGGTGTGTGTGTGTGTGTTGTGTGTTGGGTTCCTTTTTTGTGTGCGTGAGTAGTGCGTGCATTTTCATACATATTGTAGATCGATCTCGTCTCAACACATTTGTCTATAACATTTGTTCTTTCGGGCATTTCAGGCCCTCATCTCTTATTATTTTTGATTTTTTTCATTTTAAATTTAGTTATTTTCTTTTGTTTTTGGCCATACTATGAATGATGAGCGGATTTAAAACGAAACAACAATTAGATGCGCTAGTGGTGTGTGCAGAAAGTGTGGTGTGTGCGGCATGTTGGGGGCGGTGGCGGTGTGTGGGTGAGTCTTATGCTTAGGAAATGTACAAATAAAATAAATCAATCAGACGCGAGTGACGTTCAGGGTAACACACTGAAGAACCTGGCCAAAATTGTGCGATTCCTTTGTTGTTTTTCCTTTTGTTTCATTTGGTTTGCTGAGGCGGCGTCGGCGGCGGTAGGCGGCAGGCGGCAGTCGGCGATATGATGATGGCTCCCTCTTTTCCTCTATCTCCTCCATTACTTAGACAGTCTCCAGTACGCGCACATCCTTTTGCACCACGTAGAACTTGTGCTTCTTGCCGACCAATCCCCAAATGACGGCCACATTCTCAATGACCACATTCACGGGTATCGTGCACACGGCCCCCAGCACACAGGCCAGGAACCGGAACAATCCGAATCGGTACAGCGAGAAGGATTTGATAACGCCGAACACATACATGTATATATTGATGGCCGCAATGAAGGCGCAGACAAAGTCCACCAGATTGGGACACGGGATGGGATACAGGGCAGCGAATATGATGTTCGACGTTGACAGGGGCATGGTTACCCACGAGTAGACACTGATGCCCAGCAGCAGCTTGTGCTTGAGCGGTATCATCTTGGAGTGGACCACCAGCAGGATGCCCTGGAGCCAGCGTTTGCGTTGCTGCAGAAAGTCCAGCAGCGTGAACGGTGACTTCTCGTACATCTCGCCCTCGATGAAGTTGAACGTATAGCCCTGGCTAAACGCACGCATCGCAAAGAAGCAGTCCTCGGCCACAGAGCCATCGATACCGTTATCAAAGGACACCGAACGCTCGGCACCGACCTGCAGGAACAAGGAATGTTGTCTTTAGTAAGGTTTTATATCAATTTATAGGAGGCCTTCGATATTCAGCAAACTGAGTCTAAAGAACAGAAACCAAATATGTATAAGAGCTTTTCTAATTAATCAAAAACATTGTTGATTTAACTGCTGCTTAAAGCCTCAAAGTTAAACGTTTTTCCTAGAAATATATCCAAGTTTATGGGCTCATTGCTCGTTTCTCTTCAGCGACTTAGTTGCTGTCATAACAAAGGCGATAGAAACGCTGCTTGCTTATTAGGGAAATACCCACCTGGGTGACGACATAGCTACCCTTCCAGCTAAACAGGGGCTTGTGGAAGAGCTTGAACTGCAGACGCAGCTTGCCCATATCGTCCGACACCCGAAAGCTGTCCGCCAGGGTGGTCAGCCAATTGACCACATTCTCGTTGGCGTACGTGATCAGGCCCTGGCCAAACGGATGCTTGCCATCCAGGACAAAATTGATAATGCCACGCACCGAGTTCTCGGTGAGCAGCGTCTCCTCATCCAAGTGGACAATCCAATCGCTGTCGTTCAGCACATTCACCGTGTCCTCGAGACAGTATTGCAGGGCCCGTGACTTGAATAACGCTCCGGTGCGCGTCTTATACTCCTTGGGCACAACAATCTCACGGATGCGTCGATGCTGCGATAGATTCACCGCCTTGTCGGTGACCACCTCGATGAGAAAGTTCTCCAAACCAGTGTCCAGGCAGGTGTTCATATTCCGCAGCACGTTTGTCTTTACCAAATCGGGAAAATCGCCGCGCGTGACCACACGGATGCAGATGAAGGGCGCCAATAGGGGGCTGCCCTTGAGGACGACCTTCTCGGGAAAGGCATTGTAGAAGACGAGGCCGCAGAAGTTGAACAACACCTGGGGCAGCGTGAGGAGCGTGAGAAAGCGCAGTAAGTACAGCAGAACGGTGGCCACCTGGCCGTACTCAGTCCATGGATCGACGATCGTGAACGAGTTCTCGTCGATTTTAATACCGCCGGAGAATACTTCGAAGGTAACTATCACAGTGATGAGCAGTGTGCAGTGCAGCAGGTGCTTTGTGGTGGAGTTCATCCTGATTGCGGGTGTGTGTGTGTGTAGAGTGTGTGATGTGGTGTGGTGTCGTGTGGTGTGATGTGTGTTTAAAGTACTTTATATATATGTATATATATAATATTAAATGGCTGTAGTCCAAGCGATTCCTTCCTTAAGTAGACTTGTGCTGCGACAGATCCGTTGTTTGGCCCGCGTTTTGTTTTGTTCGTTCGTTCCGGATGACTGGATGATTGGATGATGACTGGATGAGTCTGTGTTTGCTCGGCGCAATCTTCTAGTGGCTTCGGCTTCCTTATGTTTTCTTATTTTGTTTCGGTTTTTGGTTTGGTTTGTGCTTACAAAAAGA
>VNJV01001343.1:0-27273 GCA_008042635.1 Drosophila nikananu | reverse complement strand
GCTTGGACACAAGCTCCTCCATGAGGGTTGGGTTCCCCAGGTGCTGCTCCGCCTTCGCCGACTGCAAAAAGGCCGCCAGGTTGCTCACTCGGGTCGCAAAGGGAATGATCTTTCTCAAGTTTGAAATTAATATGTTTCGCGAGCTTTGAGTCGGACGTGTTTTTCTACCGCTCTTCCTTTTTCAAAGTTTTAATAGTGAAACTTTATTCCAGTCTGTCCAAATTTTTGGCATGTGGTCAGTGTTTCTGTGATATATACTATCCATAAACAGCTGGCTCAATCTAATCAAAGACAGTGACTTTATTTATGTAAAACTAATTCGGTTTTACATTTTATCAGATTGCTTTGCCTTTCTGTTCTTGCGCTCTGTGTTTACCGCTTATCGCTTCATCGCTTTAGTGCTTGTTGTTGGTGCAAGTGTTTTACTTAAGCCAAATCAACCACACAAACTTGTAATTTCTCTGCGCTCAGAAAAAGCTTTTATTCTCGCGCTTTTCGGTCTTCTATTTTGATCGGTTCCTTCGCTGCGAAATTTGTCCAATTTTATAGCTCGATTCGACTGCCGCTGTGCTAATTATTTTGAAATAATGGCAACCTTTTGCATCAGTCCGTGTTCGAGCGGCGGGGCAATTACCCCGCGGCAGTCCACTGTCTATTGTTGGCTCTGCGACAATATCGCTCACCCTGCTTGCGCCGATCTTGGACAAATTGGATCGCGCATTGCTGATCGCATACGGAACAACTCTGGATTGGACTGGACGTTTTAAGCAAAGACGTGATATACTTCGTTTAAGATTGGAATTTCTGATGTACTTTTTCCTGGGGTTCTTGATACTTCCGTATGGCCTGAACACGCAATTGTTCACGAATTCGTCAACAAGAGCGACCCTCGGGCTCGCGCGCCTCTGTCTCCCTCGGCTAGAACTCCAAAAAACTAAATGATTCCTTTATCCTACAATACCAGAATGTTCGCAGCTTACTAGGCAAACTTAGTAAACTACACGTCAACAGTGTCTCCTTTGATGCCAATGTCATTGCTTTTACTGAAACGTGGCTGAACTTTTCTGTTTCTGATAGCGAATTATTTGCAGGAAACTACGACGTCGATCGACGTGATCGCCTTGTGCGGATCGGTGGTGGTGTTCTTATCGCTGTTAAGTCCGATCTTGTTTCTAACTTGCTTCCAATAGCTGACACGAATTGTAATTTGGAGTTTGTTGCAGTTCGCATCAATGTTCATGATTATTTTGTTTATGTCACATGCTAGTACTTCCCACCCCGGTCTGACACTGATATATATTTGCAGCATTTAACGCTAATCCAAAATATTCACTCGTCCCTTGGCATAAATGATAACCTCATCGTTATGGGTGATTTCAACCTGCCTTCCATATCTTGGGTGCCCTCTCCTGACTCGAATTTTCTTGTTCCCACTGCACCTCACGATCTTATTCATGGTCTTATCGACCTTTCATTGGGACAATTAAATTCAATCAGGAACTGTGGAGATAAAGTCTTAGATTTAATTTTTTCGACGGAGTTTGTCAATGCTTACGTCTCTAGAATCGACCCTCTCTCCAGCCCCGAGGATGCTTATCATCCCACATTGGAGATAAATCTAGAAGCCTCGACTCCTTTACTGCCGTTTCCTTTAGCTGAGCCAGCTACTTTTCGCTGTTTCCGCAAAGCTAATTTCACGATCACGATTTCAAGTCGATCGTGCTAGATATTTAATAGCCCGCTCTGACTTTTTGACTCACAACTCTGAATGTTACAAGAACCACCTAAATCGATGTAGAACTGAGTTTCAGGCTAATCCCAAGCAGTTTTACGCTTTTGTTAATTCGAAACGAAAGTCTCAAATTTTCCCATCCAGTCTTCACCTCCATGATGAGTCCGCCTCGACTGAGCATGATATCGCGAACCTATTCGCTAAATTTTTCCAGACTACTTATACTTCTATCAGTTTTGACTCAACCTCACCATATCCGTACTCTCTTCCGCACTCAGACAGTATTTTTCTGCCCAAAATCAGCGAAAACGATGTTTTTCAGCATCTCAAAACACTTAAGCTATCCTTCTCTTCTGGTCCTGATCTTGTACCTAGCTGTGTTTTGAGATATTGTGCCAGTGCATTATGTAGTCCTTTGTCTAAAATATTTAAGATATCCCTTCAGCTTTCATTTTTTCCCGAAAGTTGGAAGGAATCTTTTATAATTCCCCTTCACAAAAAGGGAAGCAAATCCAATATAGAAAACTATAGAGGGATTGCTAAACTTAGTGCGATTCCTAAGCTTTTTGAATCGCTAATCACTGCTCAACTTCAGCACCAATGTCGCTCTATAATGTCCCCCTACCAGCATGGCTTTATGAAACACAGGTCAACTTCCACAAACCTTCTGGAATTTGTACCGTTATAAGAAACGCGTTTAAACAAAACACGCAAACTAACGTTGTCTTTACTGACTTTAGTAAAGCCTTTGATAGCGTGAACCACCAGCTGTTGCTGAAAAAACTTATACTCTTGGGTTTCCCGGTCTCGTTGACTAATTGGATCGCCACCTACTTATCCAACCGAACTCAAAGAGTAGCCTTCAAGAGTTCTTTTTCAGACTGTGTCCGTGTAACTTCGGGAGTTCCGCAAGGGAGTCACCTTGGGCCACTTCTGTTTGTCATTTTTATTAACGACTTGCCTAATGTCGTTCTTAATTCTCAAGTGATGATGTACGCTGATGACGTCAAACTATGCTTGCCACTGACAAACTCTAACTCATATAATCTTTTACAATCTGACCTAAACAACATGCAGTCTTGGTGCTTTAACAATTTGCTGTTTCTTAACAACTCTAAATGTAAATTTATGTCATTTTTTCGTAAAAATTTTTTCTCTGCAAGTTATTCGTTAGGGATGAGTGATCTTGAGCGCATCCATTCTGTAACCGATCTAGGAGTACTGTTTACCCACAATTTGAGCTTTTCCGACCACATTGGCTTAATTGTTGGTAAAGCTAGAGGTGTTTTTGCATTTGTAAAGCGTTGGTCTAAGGAGTTTGACGATCCTTGTACCACAAAACTTCTTTATGTCTCTCTGGTTCGTCCTATTCTGGAATACTGTTCGTGTGTATGGTCACCTCAATATGCGAAGTATCAAGACATTATTGAATCGGTTCAGAAACAATTCCTGTTGTTCGCTCTTCGGGGTTTACACTGGGACCCTCATCGCCGCCTCCCGTCTTACGTCGACAGGCTGCGTCTCCTCAGCCTGCCCACTCTCAAAGACCGTCGGACCTGCCACGAAGTGATGTTCCTTTTCAAACTAATTAATGGTCATATTTGTTCGTCCTATCTCCTAAACCTGTTAAAGTTCTCTGTCCCAGCCAGACCTTCTCGTCACTTTCGTCCGATTGCGCTCGATATTTGCAAAACTAATTTCGAGATGCATGACCCTTTCCGTGTTTTATGTTCTTTGTATAATGATCTATACTTTTTGTTACATGTTGAGTTGTCCTTAGATTGTAATTCTCATTTTATATTATGTCACCTATCCTTGCCTCTGCCCACCTGATGTGAGTGCATATCGTTAAAAAGCACTCGTTATTTGGACAGAGGCAATGGAAACACATTTTATGGCAGATATTTGCTATTTCGTGAAATAAATAAATAAATAAATAAATTTTTGGCACAAAAGCCCTTGGCTTTAAGACCTTCTTGAATCTCAGAGGGGGCAACGTCAGGTTCGATTCCTTTTAGTACTACTTGCAGTCCTTTGCTGCTTTTTAGTTGGTAGGTGTAGGAGTTCTTTTTTGCTTCCTCCAGGTAATTAAACACAGCTCGGAAGTGTTCTTCGGACTTCGTTTGAACTTTGGTTTCGTGGACCAAAAATTAGAGCTCTAATTGTGTTTGGTAACAAGGAGCTGTGACGTTGAAATGTACTCCCGTCATGTCCAGCACCTTCAATGTTTCTTACTGTGATGCTTTTATTTTGTCTTAATAATTAATTGAGGATTTAATAAAATGGTCAAACGATTTTATAATGCGTTCTGTCATAATCCAAAAGTCAAACAGGGTACTGGTCTCATAAATAATTCAATAATTCAAAGCTTGAGAAATGATTAGCTCTCGGGGACTGGGGAATAAACCCATTGAACGAAGCTTGCCGCATCCTCGTTTTGACTTATTCAAATAGCAAGAACTTGGGTGAAAGACACAAAGCTGACCCGGTTTTAATTCATAAAGCTTAGGAACGTGAATGGTAGTATAAGTGAGACAGCTGCAGCATATTTTGTCACAAACATGATGAAACTATGGGAACAAAGCATCAGAAAAAGAAAACATACATCGCTTCAATCATCAAAAAGCAACCATGGAATTACGAAAAATTTAGCCACTCTACTTTTTGAATGCAGTAAAAGTAAAAGCCATTTGGAACTTAGTAGAATGTAAGAAGAATGTGGTTGTTCCCCGAGTAATAGGAATCCCAAAAATTTGTCGTTTTTTACCATTGGTACCTATTTTAACAGCCCTTAGCGTTGTGGGTAGTTTGGTGTCAGGTAGCGATGCAATTGTTATATATAATAATATTGAGAAATTTGCAAGGGCGCAACTAGACGAAAACTAGAGACACAACAGAAACCCCTTTTAGAAAAGGCTATGGAACTTCATTTTCAATAAATAATATAAGCCAATACCGTAAGCAATAAAACTTCTAAATGAGCTACCCAAAAGAGCATTTTCAAATTTTGATATATAAACGGTTGCTATTGAAAATATTAAAAATGTATGGTGTGTTTATATCAGAGCTTGCTATGCTCAACCAAGTGAACAAATGTACGAAGTGAGCGACAATGCTATGCTCACTCGTTGAGCATATAGCGAGCCGTGAAAAAAACGAAGTTGAAGTGTCATTTCGATTTTGTTTTCAATCGTGTCCCCGTGCGACAGCTCGTTTGCTGACAGTTTGAAAAAAATGACAAGTTACCCAAATTTCCACATCATTCGGACAGTCTTGGAAATTTACAGCCACCATTAGAAGTAATTAGATATTTGGGGAAAAATATTCTATATAATTACCAACGTTTCCAAACATTTGGTACTTTTAACTGTGGCTATTTATGCCTTACATTTTTACTAGACTGCAATTTAGGTAATCCTCTTTCTAAACTCTACTTAACATGAAGTGGAAAATTTGACCTTTTAAATTACTAGACAAATGTCAGACAGTGCACATTGGGCAAAAGGGCCGACATTTTTGCATAAACTCAATTTTTTTATGTGTTTTCTAATTATGAATATTAAAAAATTTGTAAAGCACGCGGTTGAAAATTGGCGCTCTAACAAAGTCAGCTGATTAAATGCATGCTTAACTGATCAAAAGGCAACCGAAAAAATGGATTCATTTGAAGCGATAATTGTGGCTGTTCTGTTAAAGTGAAAACAATTTGCAAATATGGAAAAGAATAGTACAGGTATTTATATAAAATGTTTAGTTAGTTTTCATATGTTCTGCATCTTTTGTGTGATTTTTGGAGCTAAAACCTAACATATTATATTTAATTGTGTTGCGTGGAGTATACATTTTTTGGAACACGTGGGTCCTCGCTACTAAAACCCTTATGTTTTGTGTATAAGTGTATAGATTACGATGTTAATAATATATTTTGCCCGTTTTTGCCTCTTTTCGCAAAAAATTACATTAAAAATTGGCAAAGTTATAATTTTTCCTCAAAATTTTCCAATTGTTCCTATAACAGCTATATGATATAGTAGTTTACAATAATATGGATAATATGGGCGGATAGACAAAAGGCGTGGTTATATTCAAGAAAAAAAAAACGAAATTCCATAATAATTTTTCACATATTTGTGCCAAATATCAATGCTCTACCTTTAAAATTGTAATTATGAAAAAATGTGGGGCTTTTTGCCCAATGTGCAGTGTAGACACTGCACTCCACAACTGTCTAAGAAGGAGAAATTCTCCTTGTCGGGTATAAAGTCCGCCGCATCGTGTAGGAAAAATAGCATTCAACGTCACCAGTTTCGACCAGCAACACCGTCAACTCCAAGAACTCCAGCAACACCATGTAGCAGTACACCAGCACCAACTCCGCCAACTCTTCCAGCTCCACCAGCTCGAGCAACACCACCGGCTCCGTTTCCAACTCCAACTTAACCGCCTACAACCTCGCGGAGGAGGATCTTAATGTAATTTTTTTCGCGCGTGTCATTCGCCCACCTTCCGCCCAACCGACCGAGGGGCGCAGCCGCGTTCTAGATAGACGCGTGGGCGGCTTTTCAATCAAATCAAGCCACCTTTCAAGCCAGTTTAGATTCAAGTTTCCGGGCTCAATGACACTGTTGCCACTGTCTCCTAGTGTGCGATTTGCGCTTCCTCCAGGCACGGACTGCCGTTAGATACGACTGCCTATGTCATTTCACAACTAGCCGGAAAGCTTCCCTCATACCCAATGCTGATGAGTCTCCTAAAGGAGCTTCCTGACCACCCCTTAGCGAACCCAAAGTTTTTCGAGAGCTCCGAAATCGACATCCTGATAGGGGCTGAGATCCTTCAGTCTATGCTTCTAAGCGGTTCCAAGAGCAACATTCCTACCGTTGCCGAGTTTGCAACGGAATCCACCCGCTTCGGAAATGCCAAAAGGATCCAAGCGGTTCTCGGTTCTCGGCGGTAACCTGCCGCAGTGGTGACCTATGCAAGAAGTGCAATCATCACCACCATACGCTTCTGCATATTCACGAACATCCAATGCAAGCGCCCCATTCCCAGCATCGGGCACCTCCCTACTTCTAGTTTGCACTTCATTCAGATCAGACCCGATGTTCGAAGCTCCATCCGAGGTAAATACTAAAATGTAAATTTCCGACCAAGGCTCACCAAGTCGACGACTACTACGTCATAGAAAATCTTCCTTGTCCCTGTCAACAAGGGTATTCTACCTGCGGTTTACTCCATTCCTAGGGATTTTGGCTCCTTCCCCATTCCGGGGTTCCAGGGTCTGCCCTACGAAGCCCCGTTTTTTGTTTACTGCTCGAACTGCCTCGCCAATCAGCACTCAGGAGGAGACTCTGGCAGCCAAGACGGATGCAAGAAGTGTGGAGGGAACCACCACATGCACGAGGAACCCGGCGCCACCTCCAACAAGCAGAGGGCTCCAGCCCGCTGTACTCCGTCCCGCAGCGATGTCCGTCTTTAGGTCTCCGTCGCAAGCCCCAGCCGCCAATGATCGCCCGCGTCCGCAGGTCTTAGTCCCGTCCCCGTCGGTGGCAACGTGGCCTCAGCAGAAAGCCGTCCACATCCTGCCGACAGCCATCGTAGTCGTTGGCGTCTGCGTTCCGGCTGCCCATTACCAGGCTGGGAGACGACGAGGTTTGCTTGATCCCGAACAAATCGCTTCCAACTCGATGTCGTCCTGAAGATCGACCCCAACCTAAGGATCAGGACACCCATTCGAGCGCCGTCTCGCAGACGACCGCTTTCACCGGCTGGCAACCATCAGCCTCGTGTTGGGTCAGACGTCTATGCGAAACTGATCCAACCGAGGTTCTAGACTCGAGGATGGGTTGCCCGACGCTCAGATCACGGTGTTCGGATGTATCGTATCCGGAGCGTGCCTGCAGCGCTGATGCCGTTCCTGCTTCCAAGTTGGCTGGTGTTTTTACTTTGCCTATGCAAGGGGGGAGAATGTTCATCCCAGATGGACGCGAATTTCTGAATTTCCGGCCGCAATCTTCTCGTCTATCCTCGCTCTCCCTCCTTTTCAGCTGGCAATCTCACCACTCCAGCCGCTCTTCCTCCTACCTTAGTTTTAGTTTAGTCTTAATCAAGAACTTGTTAAGAAATAAAGTGAAGTGTGTGAAACTACCTCAAAGCCTTTTCCTTGAGACTCCAACAGCAGCAACAACAACAGTGCCAACTTGCAGTGAACCGGACCAGATCTGGGCTTTTAATCCGCCCACTCCATTTCACACTTTTAGCAAAGTTAGACGTCGCCGAGTCTACCCCCAAACGCAAGCCAGAAGTTGTAACCGGGTCTGGCTTCATGACATTTGAGAGAAATAATCCGAATTTTATTTTCTGGGACAATGCAAATGAGTTATTACAAAGGCCTTGTTGCACTGAGTTAGTAGAGGGACTCCAACTCCTGTTAGCATCATAGGGGGTGGGACACTCAAATCACGGGAATGAAACTACTTCGATAATTAAAGAATCGAGGAAAGCTTTAATTATATTCTAATTTAGAATATATTTATGACTCAATATTCAAATGAGATTATAATCGTCATGTCCGTTGACAAGTTTGGATGACGTTATTTGGATGAAAACCAGAACACTAATCATTTAAAGCGATATGAGAAAACCGTGACAGGACCCTATCTTGACACAGACGGGAATTTCAGCATTCAACACAGGCGTATTAAAAACGGTGGTTTTCCAAATGAGAATATCGTCATCAAAGAATACGTTGACATAGCCATAAATCATTTGAGAAAATCTCTTACATCATTGATTTAAAATATCAACTTTGAGAAAGTTTTCTAGTGGCGATCGGTAGCAACACCAAGGGAAATTTTAGTATTAAAAATGATAAGAAAGAAAGTTTATTAAGGGGTTGAGGGACTCAATTTTTCTCATCAGCAAGAATAAATTGTTAGTATACCCGATTTCAAAACTTCTTATATTGAAGATTAATTAGACAGACTTGAGATAGTTAGCTCAAGTATTATTGAAAAAATAGCATATTCCAAATAATTTGATACCCTTCGATTATAATATTGTAAAATCTGATTAATATTCGTTTGATAATGAGTAGACGAGGTATTATTAACGAATTACATGCTCCTGCACGCAAAAATGTTCACCATCGGCGGGTTATAACAAAGGAGATAGATGGCTTATGGCAGGCTGACTTGGTGTAAATGGGAAATAGTCCTCGTCGAATAATGACTATCGCTACATGCTAATTGAAATTGGGACATTTTCCAATTTTGTGTGTTGTGAGGCACTTAAATCTAAAACTGCGAGGAATGCTGCTGAAGGAATGGAAAAACAATCAAATCTAAAAGTCTTTCTAAGAATTTACAAACAGATGACGGAAGACTTTTTTAACACACAATTTAAGACTTTAATGAATCGGTGTGAAATAAATTACAATTCAAAGTTCAAAGGCTTCAATTGTTGAACGATTCAACAGGACTTAAAAAGAACTCATGTCGAAGGACCTATAAATGGATGGGACCTATAAATGGATTGATATGTACAGAATGTTAATTGACTTCTACAACAACAATAATAATAATAAATGTTGGGGAACCTACCGAATGATTTTATTTGCCTGTATTATTCCCTAATGAGACAAGAATTGGTCAACCTCCCATATAACGGCTAGCATATCTCTTGTCGAGGCTTGCCTGATATGTGTAGCTGTCTAGAGCTCACTGTACAGGTGCCTCCTTCTAGACCAAATAATGGCTGGACAATTACAAAGAATGTGTTTGGTCGTCTCGTCGTCTTCTTTACCGAGCCTTGTGAAGATGATATTTTAAGACATGATGGCTGGTGAAGTAGGCTACCAATAGTCTTAGGTCCATCCTGGAACACCCATCAGTGTTCCTGCCTAAAATCGGATGTATCAGCTCTTTAGCTTGACGACATCCTGAACTGGATATCCAATACTGGATTTGCATTTTTAAGCCATCTTTCTATCATATCTTTGGCAGTGGCTCACCCTAAGCCACAAAAAGTATCCGGGCCGTGTAAAGGAGTTGCTGAGCCGACTCATCAGCTTTGATCGCCGCTTGGCTATCTGAGAAGATATTAATTGTAGCTCCTATCATCCTTTTCTCAAGGATGAGTTTTGAGCAGGCCTCAATGGCATGAATCTCTGATTGAAAAACGCTGGGCCATTTGCAATCGAGACTCTGGTGTTAGGTCCAAAGATCCCCGTACCCACCCCCGAGTCCATCTTTAAAGTAACCTTCTCTTTTTTTGGTACTATGCTGAAAATTGTATTGCCTAGCAATAACATCTGGATAATCAGAAGTCAATCAAATTTTGAAGCAACATCATCATGTCGCTATACAGATCTTCTGTTTTAATGGAATATATGAATGAATTTATTATTCATATAATTTAATTTTAGTGCATCGTGGAATTTGGGTTTCAGGTATGAATAATGGAAATCATACATCTTTCATTTTGATAACTCCAACACTTCCAAACCCAAGTAAGTTGGTTTATTACAAAAGTTATGCGGTCTATTCATTTGGATTAAATACATCTTTTCAATGAACCAGAGGACTGCAAGAGTACACCAGCACTCAAGGTACAGCGGGTAAATGTAATGTGATTTAGATACGTTTTTTGCTGTCGGACAACTGAGTATGAGTGACAGCCTCGAAATAATGCATAAGTGTGTGTCGAACCAAGTAGCAGTAAAGAGTAGGTAGGTAGGTTCGGTGAAAAGAGAAACACAAAAATGAAGTCGAAAATTGTATTGAGTGTGTTGAGTATTACAGTTTTTTTTTGCAACCCTTACCTTGTGTAGTCTTTTTACTTCCTGCTGCGTTTTTTTATTTAAATTTATTATAATACGAATTAAGAAAGAGTAAATTGTCCACTGTTTTGGGTCCTAATCTATCTC
Source organism: Drosophila nikananu (assembly GCA_008042635.1). Taxonomy (NCBI): domain Eukaryota; kingdom Metazoa; phylum Arthropoda; class Insecta; order Diptera; family Drosophilidae; genus Drosophila; species Drosophila nikananu. The sequence continues at coordinate 16,615 of VNJV01001343.1, read as the reverse complement.
TTTCCTCCGTAATTAACTTTCTATTTCCTCCAAAGGCGTTTTAGAGGTGTTTTTTGAAAAAACCTCCAGGTGAGAAAAGAAAAATTGGGTTGTCGGCACATTCGTTTGATTTTTAGAGTTTGTTGGACAAATTTGGCTTTTTGGACTCGATTTATTACTTGATAAACTATTGTTACATGGAAATTCGCTCGTATTGTAGTACAAATTATTTATTTTTTCAAAGCAGAAATGTTTTATTTGTATTATATCCTCATCTACCATAACTGCTGCAGGTGGGTATAAAAAATTCAGCTTTGTGCCAGATACCTTAATTTTCTTTCCAAATCGAATTCACATTAATTAAGATTTTTTCCTTTAGACCGGATATTGGTAAAATGTCTTCAGCATTCGGTTCACAAAGTGTTTTTATTTTGGCAATAGACGGTAAAACGAAGCACAACGAAGGAGAACTACTCGTTTGTAATTCTTTAAAAATTCTGTCGAAATTCTTTATCAAAATTAAGAGAATCCTTAAAGTAGACATATTTATTAACGCTTATCAGTTTTTGACCTCCCTCAGTGTCATTTAATATTTTATTAAATACAGTTAATCCAGTTTTCCAATGTAGAATTAAGGGGGTAAACCCACAGAGGAATTTCAAAATTGTCGATTTTTTTTAAATTTTATTTTCTTTGATATCTTAAGAATGTCGGGTTTCAAGTCGAAATTCGAAAAAATAACGGAGTTAGGGCCGAAAATACATGCAATCGTTACACAAGCGCTTACTTATTGAAAAACGCGTTTTTATCGAAATCATGTTTATGAAATCGGTACGCACGATATCTCGAAAACTAATGAACCGATTGACTTGACATTTTCTTTGGCTAAAATGAGCAGCGATCAAAATAATACGCGTAGAAGCTTAGTAAACCCACCTAACACGGTTGGTAATAAACCAAAGATCAATACCTATACCTTCTACCGCACAGATCATCCGGATGGCAAGGCCCACGGCGAAACCGGCATCTTAATCATAGAACGCATCAAACACCACTTTTACCAAAGGTTTGCAACAAATTACTTGCAAGCCACGTCTATAAAAGTGCACTCAGGATTCGCCAACCTTTGCATTGGGCCTCGTGACTCCCAAGGGAAGGCAACTGTATAATGCACTTATAAAAGTGAGCAATAAACTGGACTACGTTTCTCCTGGTAGCCCCACGTATTGGTCTGAAAAACTCTCGCCAACTAGTTGGCCTCGTGTGGAGGGCTCACCCATATCTAAGCTCTCCAATTGAAACCGTCACCACTATAAGGAATTCTGCAGGGTGCTGGGCCCGCAGCGTCAAAGATAGAGCCGAATCATTTGCCTTACATCTCAGAGGCGTCTTCCAACCGAACCCCGCAGCAAATGATTATGTCCTTTCTCAAATCCACCTTGAAGCCGAATCCACGCCAACTACATTTCGGCGAGATCGACAGAACGAGATCACAAAAGTCATCAGGGAGCTAAAACCAAAAAAGGCTCCAGGCGGTGACCTAATAACTACAAAAATGATAATGAAACTTCCGTACTGTGCTATTGAGGTCATCTGTAAACTCTTCAATGGAATCATAAGCCTCGGCTACTATCCAAGTAAATGGAAAAAATCAATTATTATAATTATAAGAAGCCCGGAAAAGATCACACGATTCCGTCATCTTACAGACCAATACATTTTTGTAGTATGTTCACATAGCGAATGCACTCTGTACTCAGTGTTATGCATAAATACAAATAAATACAAACAGCCCAGGCGTCAAGGCGTCTAACGGTGAGGTTGGGTTTCCCGGGTGCTCCTCCGGGAAGGCGGTAAAACAGCCAAACCTGAGATTGTAGTGACTCGTGTGTGGGAAGGTGCACTGAACGTCAGGCGGTACATACCTGTGCGGATTGGAAACCTCGGACTTCGCTCCGCCCTCCTGAGTTATCCAGACGCTGGCCGCCGGTTCAGCGGCAGGGGTAAGTGGGGGGAATCTTTCCTATAGGGGCTTAGTCCCACTTTCTCTTCTATGCAATGTGCAACACTAGCCACGTTCGCTAAGCTCAGCGTCTTTCCCACATTGAGCGGTCTGCGTCTGAGCCACACTGGCCGGCAGATTCATAAAGCGACGACTCCCAAAATCCACACCGCGTCTGCGCCACACTGGCTGGCGGTTTGGTCTGCGTCTGTACCGTATCGGTCGGCAGTTTTCATAACCTGGCGGCAGGTATAAAACGCTAAACCCGTTAGCTACTAAAAAAGGAATGCCGGAAAACAAAACTACTCCAGGTGGGAGCCACACTAAGTGTGCAAATACACCCGCGGTTAACGCCGCGGCTAGGGCACAGATTCTGGAGGCCCTAACCTGCATTCCACCCGCCTTGGCAGCGCCGGCGGCCCACTTGGCCGACGCCCCATTAAAAGCGTCAAGTGCGACTACAAGCGACACTGAGCTGAAAGCCTTTCAAAAAGGCTCTAAGCTTCAACGAACGCCTCCTGGAGGCGCCCCGCCAACGCCCGCGATAGCACCGAAGCCAGCCCGAAATCCCTCAGGTACCGAAACTGAGGCAGATTCCGCTACCCCGAAAAGGGGGAGGGACTCCCCTAGCCCTACCGGCTTTGCGCACCCGACCAAAAGGGCCAAAGCTCTCGCGCCCCATCTAGAGGAGATGGGCGTTATCCCGGACGACCTTCTCATTAAGGTTAAAGACCAGAAGGCACGGAGTGTTAACCAGTCTATGAGGAACGCACTCGCCAGACTGAAGGAGTTCCAGCTGGCAGTCCAGCAGCAGACAAGCAGGTACGGAGACACCTGCAACAAGGAAACCGCGGACCGGGCTTGCCCGGCAACCCCGAGGAATCCCACGAAAAGCACCTCATCAGAGATGGGCTGCCAAACGTCTCCCACGCTCCGAGCTAATCCCAAGAAGCCGAGCTACTCTGCGGTGACGGGTGCTGCCGGCCGCAATGAACGGCTGGCAGCCGCGACCCAGCGCGCCTCGCTAGGGAGTAACCCAAGAGGGGTCAACCGGACGGGCCCCGAACGGAGTAAGCGCCCAACACGACGTCAGCGGACGAGACGAGACGCACTGATCCTCAGCCCTTCTCCGGAGTCTTCTTACGGCGAGATTTTGTGCCTGGTGACTCCCAGGACGCCAGGATGAAGGCGATAGCCGAGATGGTCTCCACGACCAGAAGGACGGCCAAAGGGGACCTTCTACTGGAGCTAACTGGCGTAGACCATTACGCCAAGAAGCTATTGGAGGACATCGGCAGCGTGCTGGGGGACAGGATCTCCATCCGAGCAGCCACACCCCAGTCTCTATACGTCGTGCGAGACCTGGATGAGCCAGCCTCCGGCGAGGAACTCGCTGAAGCGCTCTCCGAACAGGCAGAACTCATGATCAATGGTCTCAGTGCCGACTAACCTGGCGAACCTTCTCACGGCGCTGGGCAAGATCGGGTGGTTCAAGAGCCCGATCAAGGAAGTAGATTCCCGCCCGAAGTGTTTTAAATGCTTGGAGGTGGGCCACATCGCCAGCAGGTGCAAGAGTCCGGTGGACAGAAGTAAGTCCTGCTTTAAGTGCGGGCAAGAAGGGCACAAAATTGCAACGTGCACTAACCCAGTGAGTTTCTTCAAGTGCGTCGGTAAGAAGTTGAAGGACGTCAACCACCATGCTAGCAGCCGCAGCTGCCCTCTGATGGCGTCCGCCGGAGCGACTTTCCTATCAAGGGCATGAATGTGGTTCAATTAAATCTGAACCACTATGAAGCAGCACTGTGAAGCAGCACAAGACCTGCTGTCGCAGTCTACGAGGGAGTGCGGCGCTGAAATCGCTGTGCCCAGCGAGCCATATAAGGTCGGGACGAGCCCTAACTAGGCGGCCGACAGCTCGGGCAAAGCCGCCCTCTGGACGTGCGGCCTAGGAGCTACCCGCCTCTCCCATGTACTCGCTTCGAGCGGGTTCGTCAGAGCGAAAATAGACCACTGGTGGGTCTACAGTGTCTACCTCGCTCCGAGCCTATCGCTGGCAGAGTTCTGCGTCGGGGTAGACCGACTGGCCAGGGGCCGTCACCCGGTTAAGATCGCGGGCGACTTCAATGCCTGGGCCGTGGACTGGGGCAGTACCTACACCAACGCCAGAGGCAGGTCTCTGTTGGAGGCCTTTGCCATGCTCGATGTTGCGCTCCTTAATTCGGGGGGGCAACACACGTTCTCCCGGGTCGGTGCTGGTTCAGTGGTCGACCTCACGTTTGTGAGCGGCTCCAGAGCCTCCCAGTGCGTATGGGAGCTCAGCGGGATATACACTGCCAGCGACTATGCCGCCATATTCACCAACCTGGCCACCCACAGGACGCCTGCTCCACGGTTCCACTCGAGACCGGTGAGGAGTTACAGGGCCGACACACTGGATGTACAGCTGTTCTCGGAGGGCATGGAGAGACAGGATGTCTCTGGCTCCGCTGAGCAGATGGCTGAAGATGCCATGCGGCAGCTCCAGGCGGTCTGTAATAGCTGCATGCAAGTCAGGAGTACCCACAGCCGCCACCGCGAGCCGGTGTTTTGGTGGAATCAGTCGGTAGCCGACGCGCGGAGCGACTGCGTCTGGTTCAGGCGACGCTACCAGCGGGCGTACCATACTTCTAGACAAAAGGCGGGAGTATCAGACCTGTCGCAGAGAACTTAAGGCTGCTATTCGGGCGAGCAAATCCAAGTGTTTCCTTGAACTTTGCGACTCGGCGGACCACGACCCGTGGAGTAGCGCTTACAAAACTGTCGTTAAGCGTATTAACTGCACCGGCAAACTGGCGCCTCCGGAGAGTCAAAAGCGTATCGTGGAACACCTGTTCCCATCGATGGACGTCCCAACATTCCCAGACGCCGGCAACTCCCTGGAATGTTTTGCCCCGGTCACGGCGCAGGAGATGCAGGAGGCGGCCGCAAGGGTAAAGACGTCGAAGGCCGCTGGCCCCGATAATATACCCAATAAGGCCCTGAAGCTCGCACTGTCGTGTCGGCCCGATCTCTTTGCGAGGCTGTTCAGCAGATGCTTGGCAGAGGCCGTGTTCCCGCCCAGGTGGAAGTTTCAGAGGCCGGAATAGCCGGAAAGAGGTGGAAAGGCGGCTCGAAAGAGTACTGCCTGGTGGTAACGCTGGATGTACGCAACGCCTTCAACACGGTGAGATAGAGCTGCATCATGGAGGCTTTATCCAGCTTCGGACTCCCCCAATACCGCCTAAAGACGATCAGCACCTCATTCGAGGACCGTACGTTGGAGTTTTCCACCTCCGACGGGGTGGAGGCGGTTGAGCTCTCCTGCGGGGTACCTCAAGGTTCCGTACTAGCACCGCTACTATGGAATGCGATGTTCGACGGAGTACTGCGCCTCTCAATGCCCAGTCGGTCTGAGCTCGTGGGCTTCGCCGACGACATTGCGGTGGTCGTCGTGGATAAGGTGCTATCTCGAGGTGGGCGGCGAATCGATCAGATACCTTGGAGTCATGCTGGATACAAGGCTCTCGTTCCGTGAGCACCTCGCTTATGCCAGTACCAAGGCGGCTACATCCTTCCGGGCGCTGTCACGGATCATGCTGAACCGCAGAGGCCCTAAACAAGGAAGTAGACTTCTCCTAACGAGCGTGACAAGAGCAACCCTGCTGTACGCTGCCCTGGTCTGGGCGCATGCCATGGCGACGCCCTCGTACAGCCGTGGAATGACCGCGACGCACCGGCTCGCCGCTCTGCGTATATGCAGCGCATTCCGATCAGTGTCCGACCAGGCGGCACTGGTCCTAGCCGGGACCCCCCCCCTTGGATCTCCTGGCCAAGGAACAGGCCACCCTATTCGGGCGGTTGCACGGAAGAGCACTCTAACGGGCGGAGAAGAAGCTGGCACGCTCTGCAGTAAAGGCTGACACCCTCCAATCCTGGCAAGCCCGATGGGAGTCATCGACAAAAGGACGGGGGACCCACCGGCTCATTCGGAGTTTACGGACAGATGGACAGACGGACAGACGGACATGGCTAGATCGACTCGGCTGTTGATGCTGATCAAGAATTTATATACTTTATAGGGTCGGAAATGTCTCCTGCACTGCGTTGCAAACTTCTGACTAAAATTATAATACCCTGCAAGGGTATAAAAAAAGCCTACGCCGGCAGCGCTGCATCCCGACTTAAGCTAAGAAACCTTTTGTAGAAAATTACATAGAATTAATTACCTATTTATTTTGAATGGAGCGGGACCTTCCCTGCTCCATTAAATAAACAAAACCAAACCAAACGTTTTTATCATTTTTAATTATTATATGGCGACACAGACTATATAATATAATAATAGCCTTCGCAGTGAGTGCAACTAAACAATTTAAGATATCTACAATATCGAAGCTGGAGTCCCACGAGGCAGAGCACTTGGGCCAACTGTATTCGTCCTTTACACAGCAGATATTCCCACGAGTGACCAACTAACAACATCCACCTTCGCTGACGACACTGCGATCCTTAGCCGCTCCAGATGCCCAGTCCGTGCAACAACACAACTCGCCAACCACCTCGTGCTAATCGAGAAGTGGCTATCAGACTGGCGTATTAAAATAAACACATAATGTTTACTCTTAACAGACAAACTTGCCCTCCGCTCTGCCTGAATAGCACGCAGATCCCCCAAGTTAATGAAGTAACGTTTCTCGGCATCCACCTCGACCTACGTCTAACATGGTGTGCAATGCAAATGACTCGTGTCATGCGGTCATATTATTTTTATTCAGTAATGTTTGGCAAATCATCATGGAAAGAGTGCACCGCCACAACGTCTCCAAATTATTCAGCTCTATTACGATAATCAGCGTTTGGTGAAAAATGTTTTTCGTGCACTTCGTACAAAGTATGGTGCGCATCATCGACCTTTCAAGACCACAATGCAAATACCATCCGCAAATTTGAGGGCCATTGTACGCTATTGGATGCTACGCGACCGAATAGACCACATCTATCCATCGCGGCTGTAGTCGAAAGTGTCGCTAACGACCGTGAGGAATCGATTAGGCGCCGATCTCAACATTTGGGCTTGTCGTACTCAACAACTTGGCAAATTTTATTTAAGGACCTTGGCTTACAGGCTTACAAAATCCAACTCGTGCAAGAATTGAATCAGCCAGAATTGAATTTACGCTTAAAATTCAGTCGATGGGCTTTGGAACAGCCTAACGAAGATCCGCTGTTTTCACGCCGAATTTTGTTAAGTGACGAGGCACATTTCTGGCTCAATGGTTACGTCAATAAGCAAAACTGCCGCACTTGGGCTGATGAGCAACCTGAAAAGACTCTCCAGCTACCGTTACATCCACAAATATGTGTTGCACTGTTTGGCGTGGTTTATAGGCGGGAGAAATCATCGGTCCATATATCTTCAAAATTGAGGCCGGACAGTACGTTACTGTGAACGGCGAGCGCTACCGCACCATGACATTGGAGTTTTTGTTGCCCGAAATTGAATGCCGAGATGTCGGCGACATTTGGTTACAACAAGACAGAGCTACGGCACACACAGCTCGCGATACGATAGCTTTATTTTTAATATACGGGTGGCGTGCGCATTCCGCACTATTTCGGACGATGCCGTGCTGGTGATAGCTGGCCTTGTGCCACTAAAGGAGCTGGTACGGGAGAAGGCGGACCTTCGCAACGCGCTTCGAGGGCACCCCGGACCCGAGGGTGTCTCCAAGGCGGAGCTCAAGAGCGACGCCAGATGGAGGAGTTACGCCAGGTGGCAGGCCAGGTGGGACGCCTCGTCCAAAGGCCGTTGGACGCGCAGACTGATCCCCAGCATTGACGTCTGGATGGAGAGGAAGCACGGGCAGGTAGATTTCTACCTGACCCAAGTGCTGAGTGGGCACGGATGCTTCAGGAGCTACCTGAAGAGATTCGGCCACGAGGAGGAGGACGGCTGCCCGGAGTGCGGATCCGGGATAACCGAGGACGCAAAGCACGTCATCTTCGAGTGTCGCCGATTCGACGAGGAGAGGAACGCGCTGGAGGCGGTGGCAGGGTCGGCGATCACCGAGGACACGCCGGTGCCGCTGATGCTGGCGGACCCAAGGACGTGGGACGCGGCGGCTCAATTTTCAGCAAAGCTGATGAAGACGCTGAGGTCCCTGGAGAGGACGAGGAACGAGGGGACGGGCTGAGCGGCCTTCCTTCGTGCGAAGCATTGCTTTGCGGCCGTACCGCACGAAGCGGGCCCTTTTCCCGTCACGCCACTAAACGGCGCGTTCTTGTATGTTGATTGTTTCTTAGGTTAAATAAATAAACGAATATAAAAAAATAGCTTTATTGAGAAAGCATTTTGGGGAGCGTTTTGGCCCCGTCAACTGGCCGCCTACCTTTGCACTTTTTCCTTTGGGGTCATGTTAAGTTTAAAATCTTCACAGATAAACCAGCTACGATCCATGACTTGGAAGTCAACATCGATCGCATAATTCGGGAGATACCGGTCGAAAGAATCATCGAAAACTGGACCTCTCGAATGGACATGTTACGCCGCAGTTGCGGCCGACATTTGAATGAAATTATTTTCAAAGAATGTTCATTCGGCTCATAATAAAAATTCGGCCACCCATTTAAAAAAAAACTTTATAATGAATCACCCGTTATTTTGTTTTCACAAACTTTATTTCGCACTTTTTAAATTGCACTTTTAAAATTTCTGTTTTAAAATTCGGATCGGATGTATATGGAAGGAGTGTGGGAAAATCACAGACTGTCCCTTTCAAGGGTCGTGGGTGACCGTCCTTCATAGGAATTTAGCACCCTTATTCAAATACACTCCGTCCCTTTTTAGTGAGGAGTGTTCGTGAACGTACACGTGCGACCCAGGATCGCTGCGGCGCGCCCCTTTCCATTTCAGCCCGACCTTTTTAAGGGTCGTGGGCGAACGTGCACATTTTGCTCGTGGATAAACATGCAAGTGCGGGACAGGACCACTCGGGATCGCGGGAACCCTTGAACACTTGTTTCTCAATTGTCCTTTTAGATGTCGTGACCCTAATTTATTTCATCTTTATTACCCCCTCTATTGACAGGTTTACAACTAACCCTAATTAATTGCATTTTTAATACTCAAATTTTGACAGATAACCCATTAATTGAATTTTTATTACCCTTTTTGCCGACATCAAAGGTACCGCTAGTAGGGTTATTTTACTTCTCACTTGCTCCTTTGCCAAATTCATGAAGGGAAATTACATGTTGAAGTCCTATATTGGCATAGCTATTTGTGTTATGGCTGACGGGTTTGAAAATTCCTCCTGGTTTAACGATATAAGGACTCTCTTAAGTTGAAGTAGATCAGAATTAATATTTTGCCTATTTTCGGAAAGATAATTTTCTTTTGACTGGTCACCGAAATAAAAGTTTCATTTGTTTCACTAATATTGCCTTTGGAAGAAAATTTTTATTTTACTTTAGCGATGGATTGATTGCGTCTTTGACAACGCCCATTAATTCCGCCAGGGAAAAGTTTACGACGATCTAGTAGGAGGGGTCCTAGATAGCTCCCCTGCTTTGCGTTTCGCAGCCTGCGCATCCATTGCTCCGATCGGAGATCTCTCCATATCTAGCTTTTTATACGTTTAAAATTAAAGATTAGAACCCAAAAGCGTTTATAAATCTATTGAACTTTGTAGTTATTTGGCTCGTGGTGTGTGTGAGCCATCCGGCAGGCCAAGCAGCGTTGTTGAGATATCTTTTACTTCCAAAGCTGAGTTTCCACAAATTTTCCTTGCAGCCTCTCGGCAACACGTCCACATACTTTTGTATAATTGCAATTGCTGTAACTCCATGGCATTATCACAGTATTTATTTTTTCTTAAGGGGGTCTTCTAGTTACAAATTTTGAATAAATCTATATTTTTTTCAATTCATTTTTTAAATATAGAGGATAAGAGGAATACGTCATATAAAGGGTTTTGTAACGCATTCCTTAATGGGTAAACGAAGCCGGAAATATAGCCGCCTCCATACATTTCGACCATTTCCCCTATTTCTAAACACGTTTTCCCGAAAATATCCTTTTTTAAACTTTCAACTTCTACCAGTTATTTTCGACGAATTTAACCAATTTCCCACTTCTGTATTTAACAATTCTTTATGCTTCTCTAAGTAAACTTTTTTTTTTGTTTTGTTTAATTTTCACACCCTTTAACAGGGGAAAAAACATTGATGAAAAATTAATTTTTTTTAACTAAAAAAATTTTACTAAAAATAAAAACAATTTTGTCAGACAAGTGTAAAAGTAGATGTGATACAAGAAAGTTGATCCCTAAAATCAAAAACGAATGATTCGCTATACAGTGTATAGTATACACATTAAACATTTATTATTTTGTTAAATTTAAACGTGTACAAAAGTAATAAACAACAAGTAAGAAAGCTACAGTCGTTCGTGAACGACTGTTATATACCATGTACCAAAATATATCGCCGCTTTTGCCTATCGCGACTTTTGCCTATTAGAGAAATGTAAACAAACTCGCTCTTTGCAAAACCACCACCATCTCATGCACTTGCGTGTGCAAGACAGAAATAGAGATAACCCCTCTCTCTTTTTTGCGCACGGGAGTTAGTTTCTTGCGCTCATCTGTTTTGTTGTTGTTTTTTGGGATGCTCCTGTTGCTAGCTGCCAAATAGATAACACACTGATAAGTAAATAACTTTTGTGTTTTTCACCGGATCTTTACCAGATTTTCGGTATTGATACATGTTCTAGATATGCATGCCTATGCACAAAAAGAAAGATATATTTGCAGCTGCAAAACGTTTTTATTGATTTGCGGGGGAGTGGGAGGGAAATTTTTAAATCTGAAACAATCTTGATCTGCGTGCAAAACATTCCGAACATACCGAATTTGGTGGCTCTAGCTCTTATAGTTGCTGAGATCTAGGCGTTCATACAGACGGACAGTCGGACAGACAGACATGGCTATATCGACTTGGCTGTTGATGCTGATCAAGAATATATATACTTTATGGGGTCGGAAATGCTTCCTTCTGCCTGTTACATACATTTGCACAAAATTTATATACCTTTGTAATGTTTTCAAATTACACAAACAATTATTAACTATAATACAACTTTTTTCATAATTACCTGGTATTTGCATAAATCCTTTATAAACAAATCTTCGCTGTTACTCATATAATCAAACAAAACGTCTTGTTGTACATCTCGATTTTTTTCCACAAATCCATCAACAGAATAAATGACACTTCCTGCATAGTGCCGAACTCCAAACTCTGTTTCCCAATGCCGACGATCAGAGCCCTTAATATATTTTGGATGAAATTCAAATTCTGAATGCAAATTATTTAAATATGCCAAGTCAGATCCTTTAGGCATATGACATTGTTCTGTCAATAACTTGAACACACATCGTGGGGGCTTTTCAATCATTTCCAAGCAATAAGAATTGTCTGTAAATTCCACGTGATGAAAAATAATTTCTTCTTCAATGTACTAGAATAAAGAAGAAATTGGTACAACGAGTATATTAAATTATTGATCAAACAAGAAAGGAAGCTAATTTCGGCCAGCCGAAGTTTGTATACCTTTGCAGCTTACAATTGGATCATTATAAGTTTACCAAATTTGATCAAATGAAAAGAAAAACTAACAGAATTTATATAAAGCATTTAACTAACCAACAAATTTCCCTTTAACATTTACCTAAAACAACATTTTCAGATGTACATTAACAGTTTTGTATTGTATTTATACTTTGCATTGGCATGACACAACAAATTTCCTTTTTTTCCAATTTTAATTAACTATGAAATAAATTAAATTTATAATCTTTAAGTAAGATATATTAGTTTTTAATTGTCGTCCATTTTTATACGTCAAGCGGCAGCACAACTAATTGTGAAGACTTACATCTTTTCATATTAGTGAATGTCTTCCGTGTTTGACCTTCACGCGGAAGCACAACGAATTATGTCTCCGATCATTACACATACTGAACTAAATCTCCTTCGACTCAAGCCTTGCCTTAATAATCTCACTCAAGATCATACTATCTTGTCTCTTTCTTTCGTAACTCGTCGACGGACCTCAATCACCGCGGTGCACCGGCAGACACTGCCAAAGTTTTTTCGACTTCAAATACTTCGTTTTCTTAGCCAAAGTTTCTCTTTCATTTTCGATTTACATTACCGTGCAAGCCTGTACCATCACCATGACCAAGTCAAAACACTTCTCGTCCCGGCGAGACAGTTTCACCTCTTGGGAAACAGCCAAAACTAAAATAATTCTTTCCAAAACGACACAAAAATGTTTTATAATTAATATTTGAACACTTACACTGCTGGTTTTAGGTTAGACGCACGTTTAGTTGCATAAAACTTTGCTTCATATTCATTTATTAAATTACGATAGAAAATAAGTTGATATGCAAAAACATTTCTTCATTAATGATACTTTAAAATGATTATACATGTTTAACAAAATTGTGCTTTTCAAACATTTTCTTAAAGCTTCTCCATATTAGGTGAATTTTTCTTGGTCATTGAATTAGACGCACTTTGGCTTTTTAATTTTTATAAAAAAAAGTATTTGGATTTTAACTTATATTATTAGTTGGAGTTACTATTTAATTTATTTGAAATAAAAAATAATAATTCATAATAATGAGTACTGTCTCCATTGTTGGTAATAACTTCATAAATCCGATCCTTCATAGAATGATTTAAGCAATCTATGTAATTCAAGGAAATCTCGCTCCAAGCACGTTTAATAGCCGCAGTTAATGTTTCATTATCTTCGTACTGCTTTCCTTCTTCGTATACCTTCCGTGTTAGCCAGCCCCAAAATCCATGGAATTCGTCCAACGAGATATTTTAGTTTTGGAAACACGGACTCCAACAATGTTTTGAAGCGATCGCCGTTCATCTTTTGATCGATAAAAATTAGGTCAATTGTTCCACGATATGTTTTTTCTTCTCGTCTACGGTGGCGACCTAAATATAACTAATCTTTACGCAAATTGTGTTAATAACATTGAAATCCATCAGGGCCATCTAAATTAAAACGTTTTTCATCAGTAAAGACAACTGAACGACAATCATTTAGTCGAGTGCCAGATTGGACAGTCCAAGTCATGTATTTTGAGAAGCTTTAAGAAAATATTTGAAAATCACAATTTTAATAAATATGTATATTCAATTGAATATCAACTTCGTTTCTAATGATTCTTCTATGCCCAACCTTTGCGCACTTTGATGTAGTGATGATGAGATTTGATATGGTTCATATAAATAACTTTTAGATTTTCTACCCAGCCAGCTGTCAAGCAGCCCCAAAGCATTACTCCGCCGTCTCATTGTTTAACAGTTGGGTAAAAATTGTACATTTTATTCCAAAAATAGAGAACTAACTCTCATCGGAAAAGATAAAGCTGCTCCAAAACTCAGGGGGCTTGGCAACGTGCTGATTAGCAAACTCTTTCCTTTTCGACCGATTTACTTCCGAAATAGGCCGTCAGCAAGCGGTGGGCAGGGGAAATAACGGGTGAGTAATCACCTGCCGTAACTGTTCGCACCGCTGGAAGTGCGACTATACTCTCCCCGTGAGTCGGGCGGGGAGAAGAAAACCCCTGCCTAAAAAATTACCCCAATCCAAGGTGGAACAGCATATGCCGAGGGATGCGTGTACGGGGGGTGCTTGGACATTAGTATGCGGACTCTGGTGGACCGGTCGACTCATCAGTTTAAACTAGGCTTACTACGGCATGCGGGCTCTGCCGTGGTGGACCATCCCCATCCCAGCCTACTCGTTGGGCCAAATCATGAACAATTAAAATACAAACAAAACTTAGGTGATCGCCAAACCTTAAAGGCAGAAGGTGGAGCAAGGAGGAGGAGGAGAGCTCTTCAGAGCGCCTTCATCCGGGGGCCGGAGCCAACGGAAAGGACGAACCGATGGGTGGCGTGATCGGGGGCAAGTCCCTCGACGTGACCGCAGGCGGCTCCAGAGGCAACCCCAATCCTGGTAGCCCGGCCCGAGCTAACCCAGCCATGGAGGCGGACCCGGAACAAGCGGGTCTCATTAAGTGGTCGAGAGGTGTCCTGCCGGACTTTAAGCCTGAGAAGGCGGAAAGGGCAGTAGCTCTCAGTGCTCAACAAAAAGCGTGAACGCGGGTAGAAGCGCTGCCAAACGCCAGCGCTCATCTGAGGGGCAACCAACGCAGCCGAAGCGATCCAGGGTGCAGCCCGAGCGGTCCTTCGCCGAGGTGACCAAGGGCAAGATCCTGATTGGAGTGGTGGATGAGGGCTCCAGTGACGGACAGATCCCGAGGGTCAAATGGCGCTAGATCGTTGGTGAGCTGCACAACAGGTTTGTGGAGGAGCTGTTGGAGTCGGGAGGTGCACTGCCTCGATGTGAGTATGCCGGATGGCACCAGGGTGGCGTGAAGGTGATCGCGTTCGAGGACACGGCCTCCGTCACCTTTTATAAGCGGGCAATCGCAGGACTGGGTGAGGTGTATCCTGGTGCGAAGCTTGTCGTTGTCGACTGGGGCAACATCCCCAGCAAGCCGAGTGCCAGGGCGTGGCTGTCCCACAAGCCGGCGGAACCGGAGCAAATACTCAAGGTCCTGCAGCTGAGTAACCCCGACCTTCCCTCCTCTGATTGGCGAGTCGCCAAGGTCGCGGAGGCCATTGGTCCGAGGCGCCAGGTTGTCCTGACTCTAAATGAGGGGACAGTCGAGGTGCTGAGGAATAACGGGGGGCTTCTCCGGTACGGCTTCGATAGCGTGGCCGTGCGCGGGCCAAAAAGAGGATATCCAAGACCTAGAGGGAACTCAGGACATTCTGGAGGGCTACGTCTCCGAGGAGGGCGAACTGGCGAGAGACCTTCGCGACGTGGGAATATCCGAGGAGGAGGATGGAGTGGTCGAACCGTCCACAGACGCCGATATTACTGTGGTGGAGGCTAAGGTGCAGAATGTCTCTGACGTTCCTGCAGATAAACCTTCACCACAGTAAAGCAGCTTCCGCTGCCCTTCTCATCCAGAAGGTGGCACCGACGCTGTCCTCATTCAGGAGCCCTGGATTTGTGGCGACAGAATCCAAGGGTTGAGGGCAGTAGTAGACCTAGTAGACCTAGTAACAGCATGTCTAGAAGGACCACATGGATCCCTCCGGATTTGCTCCGCTTACCTGGGGCACGACCAAGACGTCGTGAAGAGTGACCATAGGTACATCCAATTCACGCTAGGCTTCGATAGGTTTGTGATACGAGGCTTGCATTATATTATTAGGTTTAGACGAATAAACCGAACGATCCGTTCGGTTTGGTTTTCCTTTATTGAATGATAAGGTTGAGCTGATTTTGGGTTCAGCTAACCCGCACATATCTTGATTAAGTCTATATATTCTGAAGTATACATTTATACATGTACATATGTATGCAGAGGGCATGCATATGTTATGTATAGCTTGACCACTTGAGCTGCAAAGTGCATGCTCAGCATTCTCACGCTCCGCGATCGGCTTATGTGTAAGCGTTAGATCGTATTACTTTTGCGCTGGAATGCTTATGTTATTGTTGTGGTCTTTTTGGGTATTTGTATGTCTTTATTTAGTCTGGCAAAATGTGACTATGTACAAACGTTAAGACATACCCATTCTTTGATATATGGAAAGGGTAGATATGCTACACCTCCCTTTTTAAAGAAATGACGTAATACATGTAGTCATTTAGTTTTAGTGTGAATTTATTGTGTTTTTAAATTATATATTGAAATGAAATTTATTTGTTTCTTATTATATACTTAATTATTAGCAATGCTCTGTCTCGAGGGTAAAGGCATTTGTGTGCAATGACAAAAACAATTTTAAATTGAATTACGTTATGTTTTAAGTTTAAATTTCTTAGAAGAATATATATATATATTTTTTTATTTATTTTATTATTTTTTTTTTAAGTAATTAATTTTTTTTTTTGTTTGCTTTTTTTTTCCGGTTGATCAGACCTTTTTTATTATACCATGTACCGTAGGTACAAAGGTATATTAATTTCGTGCAAATGTATGTAACAGGCAGAAGGAAGCATTTCCGACCCCATAAAGTATATATATTCTTGATCAGCATCAACAGCCAAGTCGATCTAGCCATGTCTGTCTGTCCGTCTGTCCGTCTGTCCGTCTGTGTCAACGCCTAGATCTCAGCAACTATAAGAGCTAGAGTCACCAAATTCGGTATGTAGGTCGGAATGTTTTGTAAGCAGATCAAGTTTGTTTCAGATTTAAAAATTTCCCTCCCACTCCCCCGCAAATCAATAAAAACGTTTTGCAGCCGCAAATATTACCATATATATTTCTTTTTGTGCATAGACATGCATATGTAGAACATGTATCAATACCGAAAATCTGGTAAAGATCGGGTGAAAAACACAAAAGTTATTTACTTATCAGTGTGCTATCTATTTGGCAGCTAGCAACAGGTGCATCCCAAAAAAGAACAACAAAACTGATGAGCGCAAGAAACTTACTCCCGTGCGCAAAAAAGAGAGGAGGGGTTATCTCTGTCTCTGTCTTGCACACGCAAGTGCATGAG
>VNJV01001342.1:0-32003 GCA_008042635.1 Drosophila nikananu | reverse complement strand
CGGTTCAGGAAAAGTTCAATGTTGAATAATTAAGACGTTTCTTTTATGCTGCTTGCTTATGAGGGCTGTGTACTTTCAATAATTAATTGGGGTTTTTCTTATTAATATTCAATAGGCGCTTTTTATTTTCCTTTCTTACTTCTCATAGGGAATTAGAAGAAATATTTATGGTATTGATGGATTGCATCTTACATAAATTTTTACTTGAAAGACTTAATATTACCTATTAATTAATAAATCAAATCAAAAATACAAAACACTCCTATTTTACATCAACAAATCGGACTGGTTGGTTCAGAGTTTTAAAACCTTTTATCAAAACTAAATCAACTGTTGTTAAACTCTGGGGAAATCCGCAAAACTCATGTTTCGCATTGACTTTCACTCGAGTGCTCTCTGGCTCATTATTATTATCCAACTTCGTGCACAACAACATTTTAGGCCCCCCCGTTTTTGTTGTTATGGTTATCAGTTGCCACGCCTTTCGCACGAGCTTCAATTGATTGTCTGTGTTGCAGGGAGGAAGGGGCCAGCAGTCGGATTCACGCGAATTTTATTTTATTCTCATCGTGTGGTAGCACTCGTGGCCTTTGCCCGGTGCTCAGTTGCATTTTGGGAAAGCAACAGGTGAGGTGTGGCACAGAAGAAAAATATAATTCACTTCTTATATATTTTAATTATATTTTGAAAAGAAAATACTGCTTAATTTGTGTCCCAAATATTGGTAACAAAACCAAATTTGTTTTAAAAAATATTTATTAAATGGGCAGGCTTTTAAAATCTTTATTTCACTACATTCCCTATCAGATCTCCTAATTGTTCGCTGTGTCGTTTAATGAACTCAAAGGCTGCGCGCCTCCATTAGGCCTGGCATGTTGCATGTAATGCATAATTAGTTACCTCTTAATCTGCCACGTCCCCGTCGACGGCATCAGCAGCGGTGGGCAATCGCGTGTGTTTGCGGAATTTCGTAGCACCCCCCGGTAATGGGAACGGGAACGGATACGGATGCATCATTATCATCCTCATGGCTGGCGTCATCCGTCGTCGCGTTCGCGTTTTATCCACGCCCAACTGCACAGGGCGAGCATAAATACTGGGATACAACTGAGAGGAGAGAGCAAATTGCGGAGAACGAGAACGTTTATATCGGTTTCAATTAAATTTAATTTGTATCGTGTTTTAATTAAGGTGCCCGCCAAGAAATCTCTAATTAATCTGCCAGAAGGCGTGCTCAACAACAACAACAACTACGACTGCCACTGGGCTAATAAGAAGTGATTCATTCAATCTCAATTGAAGACAATTGAGCAATTGAAATGCTGTGAACAAAATGATCTACATTTATGCAATAGAAATATACAAAGTATTTGTTTGAGTGCTCAGTGAATAAGTGAATTGCTGCTGGCTCAAGCTCAAAATGGCTCAAAACCTGACCATGTTGGTGGGCGATGGCAGCACAACACATAACAATGCCAAGTCTAATAATGGCAATGAAAACAGCAACAGTAGCAACACGTCAACAGCAACAGTCAATTTCAAGCCAAAGGATACGAATGGCTGGAAGGATTACAAAAAATTAAAAACATATCTCATTCTGAAGGATCAGCAAAGTGAAAAGGTAACAGGGCTAATATGAAGGTAGAAGATACCTTAAAATTACTTATAAATTAAAGATAAAATGTAGGACAAAAATGCTGAACAAGTAATTTTTATTATAGTTCATGTAACAAAGTAATAAACGTCTTATTCAATTCGCTTTAAATGCCATAAAAATAGTTCAAATAGTACATTATTTATCTAAAGAAAACAAAGACGATTGCTTGTTGGAAATGCCCTGGTTTTGGGTATTAAATATAGCCATGCCATCAATCAATATTGACCCAAAAACCAAAAAGCAAACAATTACTAATAAAACTGTAAATTGTTGAGAGATAAGAAAAGGAAACATAAAAAAAACCTTAAGCTGACGTGATTCAGAGTACTTTATAATCCCTAGAAAAGGAAAAATGCCATTAATTAGTAAAAGTTACTTTTGTCGAGCTAACTACTTATTTATTTCTACGTAAAAAGTGGCTTAAAAAGTTGCCAACAACTTTTTCACATCAAACAAACATTGAGCTTTAACCGCAAGCCAGATTTCCTTCCTCCCACTTAGCTTTTTATAATTAACAAAACAAACGCCACAAAAGTTATGAAAGAGAACAGAAAACAGGGGAAAAAAAGTTGTTCATAAAAAGTTATTAAACGGTCATGACCCCCATTTTCGAAATGCTTATCAGCGGCATGAAAAGCACAAGCAAACAAACAAGAATGAGGTCTAAAAGAGGTTTTTTTTCTTTTATTTTTGGTCTGGGGGGAAAACAGGGAAATAAAGTCAACGAGCATAAAAAAAATGAAGAAGAAAAAAAGAATGTATATAAAAAATATGACGAACTTGTTCTTCCATAAAGCCAACTGACTGTCAGACTGACTGACAGACGTAAGTGGGCGGGGACCAGGGCGAAACAGGAGCAGGAGACGCCATCGAGGCCCTGGATCAATAAATATAGATGACATGGCACTGTCCAGATTGATGTGATGTGAAATGTGTGTGTATGGTGTGTGCGAGCCGCATGACAAGGCAAACAAACAAAATGGAAACGGAGACAGACACACACAAATACTCCCCGTAGCTATAGATACTATCTGTTTGTATCTGAAAGTTACCCATGCCACAGTGTGTGTCCGTTGTGTAATCAAAATGCGCGCCTATCAATGTCAAAAAATCTGACACAATGAAATAAGACGAGTAAACAAACAATTAAATTTACTTAGTGCCTAATAAAATACATATATGAATGCTTTCAACCCGGCAACGGCTGGCCACTGTTTTCTAATCTGAGTGGTCAGAGTCAAGATACATATCATAGATATTAGATACATAAACTCGTACTGTGAAAATTTGCAATAAACCGTTATATATAATATTTGAAAAAAAAATAAATTCAAATAAAGCGAGAGAATCTACTTTGTCGTATACGTAATATTCCGCCTGTCATTGCCGATGACGACGAGTTGTTTTGTTTGGTGGCAAATGAGGGTGTATATCCAATGTGTGTATATTAATTTGTATAAACACAGATGACGTTTAGTAGCAGCGCCCCAATGGGGTTTGGCAGGGGTGCGGCGGGGTTTAATCGGAGGCAACTGCGGGTTGACAGGTCGTATACGTAACGCACTTTTTGCCGGTGAAGCCTGATGAGAGATAGGAAGCATAAAGCTATTTATTTGCCAGTCTAAGACAATATCTTTTGCATTTAATTTAAGGAGAGCTCTGCAATGTACATATATTCTATTCTACTTTAATTTTATTAAAGAAATACCTTATTTTTAGATTAATGATTAAGTTAACCACAAAAAGCTAAACATATTCTAATATCAGCTTTTATTGTTGTTAGCCCGAATTCATGTTTTATTCATGGGTGTGTGTCAATCTATCAATCTAGCAGCACAAATGTAATTTATCAAAGTCGTTTCTGTGTCAGCATCTTGAACAATTATATGAACATCAAAGCCGGCTTGTGCTCATCAAGATTTAGCAGTTTATGGAAACTGAAAACCAATCAAAATGTTCATATAGCTTCAAGCAATTAATGCAATCGAAATCTATGATTTCTATTTTTGGGTTTCATTTTCACAACTAGTGGGATTTGTAAACAACTCACAGATTGCATTTATTCACACGGTGTGTATAGAGGTCGTCGTTACTGCGAATATGACTTAACAGTTGTTTGCTAAAAATCTCAGCTTTGTTAATCGATTTTAAATAGAACCATATTTGTATAGTTCACACCTTTGTCATGATGTTTCTGTGAAATCCCCACTAATATATAATTCTGCTAAGTGAAACTGCAAATTTCCGGATCAGGAGTTGAGCTATTAATGACTAATATATGTATATATTTCCATAATACTTCACAGGCCTCTAACAAACCAGAATCGGAGCGTTCCTATCAGTTGCGAAAACGCTCCACGCCCGCGGCGGAGAGAACCACCTTTGTATGCTACACCTGCGGCACGGACACGCCCTCATCCCAACTGCGATTGGTCTACTGCTGTCCGAATGCCGAGAGGGAACCATATTATCCATTCATCAAGACCATGAAGGTCTACAAGAACGCTAGTCCAATTAGTCCGCAGGGTGAGTGCGTTAAGTACAAGTTTTGTCATTCGAACTAACGCAATTATCTCTTGGCTTCCAGGCATGGTTCAGGTCTGTGCCACCTGCAATGAGAAGCACAGCAATCTGGCGGAGGGTGGTCCCCCGCCAGCCAACTCCAGTATCTCCCACTCGGCCGTGGTTGGCGGCGGCGGCGGCGTGATCGGCTCACCCAGCGCTGGACATTCACTGGAATCAAACTCTGTGGTGTACAGTGCCAGTGGAGCGATAGCTGCCCCCTTTGGGGGCCGTAACTCACCATCGGAGAAGTCCCTGGCCAATTCAGACTCCATGAGTAATGTGCGGTTTAGGGTAAGGAATCTGAAATCTGGTGATAAGCGCAAAAAAAATGCCAAAGTTATGGGTATAACGATCTACACGTGTGCGTTCTAGGGAATTTTTGTTAGGATTTTAAATGCTTAGGAATTTTTAGAACTTAAATGTGGCACAAGTCCTTGAAATGTCTCTCAAGTGCCTTAATTTCTAGAGGGAAATCTAGTTTTCTAGAACTTTAACTATCATAGCGTCAAGGAAATGTCTTTCAAGATCACTATCACCACTGCCACAAACTGGCAAATATTAGTTTTGCAATCAATTGAGGTTTTTTAAAGGAGAAACATAGTATTTAATAATATTCTATATAACAAGTACACTTATATGCCGATTTAACCCGTTCGTATCGGTTTTGTCAATGGAAAAATATGCAATTCCAGATCTATGTTAAAGAAACTGGCTCTAACCGAAACCTTAATCTTGAAAGCTATTTTTTGGGGGCCTTGAAAATCTCCGAAAAATTGTCTTTTGAAGTTTTGCTGCTGCCTCGAACCCGTTTGTATCGGTTATATAGGAAATACTCTCTTAAACAAAACCAATTCCGGGCAACCGATTAGTTCGTTCACACACAGATGACGCAGTTAAATGGATCGATTGTCAATAACAATTTGTGCGGTGTACTCGAAGCAGATTTTCATTTTGCCTGCATCATAAATAATTCCATTTATACAATATATATTCACAGAGTATCGGTTAAGTGCGCAAACATGGAAATTTACTAGCGGCGAGAGAGTTGAGTGCGCGGGAGATAATCGTTATGGTGGAAAAACAATGATTGCACTTATTACAGCAACTGGTGGGTGAGACTGAGCCGCTGAGAGGATCGGATCAGATCCCATGGGTCAGCTGAAGCAACAACGAGTAGCACTCGGCTAGAGGCAGCGATAACATTGCTCACATTTCCACCGATTAGCGGCACTCACTTGCCCCCGCCTGGGCATGGCGATAACCCAACTGAACCGGGCCCCATTAAAGTGGCAGGCGTCTGGTAGTGGGCATATAGTCAGCAGATAGACAGAGCCAGAGGATGGTTCACGACCTGAAATTGTTGAGTAATTCATTTGCAGCCAGAAGGCCGTTTGCAGAAAGAGAGCGCTGCCAGATAGATCGGCTTATCAGATGGGCTGCAAAAAAAAAAAAATATAAGGCTGGAAAAGCCACGGCTAATATAGCTTCGATCGTCAGCATGTTAACCAATTTGAGTCAACAAATGTCGAGATTAGATAGCCGGAACCTCTGGCCCCTGCCCACGGCAACTCTGCATGTTCCTATGCACACCTTCTGCCTTTATTCCTACTCCTGCTTCTCCTCGGCGGGAAAGGCAAATAAATATAGAGCAAGTGGTAAAAGAAGGAGAGACGAAAATGAAATAATTGTTTAAACAAGAGAACGCATATTGCGGGGGCAATAAAAGAAAAAAAAACTGGGTAAACTTGGTCGAGTCAGAGTCGTGGTTCTGTCAGTTTAAGGCATCTGCTTCTAACCGGTTTACTTGTCTGTCTTTTTGCTTAATTCTACTTAAACGCTTTTGTTATTTATAGCCGGCTCATTGTTGTTGTCGCCGAGTTTTTAGTTTTGTTTATTTTGCTTTAGTTTTGTTCTCTTTTCCCTCTTATTTTCTAATTTGAAATCTTGAAGCGTTTCGCCGCAGACAATTGAAAGACTTGTCGTCGCCTGGGTCGTAAATTATGACCATCTTGTTCATGAGTTTGCTCATCATATTCGCACATGTATATGCTTGGATTTATGTATATTTTATAAGTTTGTATATGGGCGAATGTCTTTGTTTAATCTCCCAATGTTTGTGGGCTATTTGTATAGCTTAATTTGTCTTAAAGTGTTTTCTCTTTCAGTTTCTTGTTGATTTACTGTTTCGTTTTGCTGATTTTAGTTTCGTGAGATTGTTTCCTCTGTCGGTCTGTATTTATGATGGTTAAATATTGGCATACATCTAGCTTCTTTTTGGGAATTCCGCGCATGATCTGTGTTCAGCCTTGACAGCGCAAAGTTGATTGACTTGAATAGAATTATAATGTCGAAATTATTCTTATGGTTTCTAAGCGAAATAGCGAAATGTTTTCGAAATGTTGTGTTGGCTCGGATTAAACAGACACAGAATTTTGTCTTTAAACAGGTGCCGCCGCCTGCTGCTCTCATTTTGCTATATATCTGTGATCTGTGGTTATCAATACTGAACAATACTGCGTGTATATGTATTCCGAGCTTATCCAGGTCATTGCACAATCGGGACAGAGTTTTCGAAACTCGTTTTCCTTGCATAAAGAAACAGTAAACTGAAGCACACATAAAATACGAAATTAAATATAGATAAATGCAAATATTTATCAGCACAGTAACTCAATATTTAAACAATTCTTTCCGAATTGTTTACATTTGCATTGTCTTATTTGTAAATTTCTGTTTTGTATTTCTTGTTTTCATTGTTTCATGCCGGAGCGTAGCTGGCTTAGTATTTGCATTACGGTCTCAGGGCTTTGAATTGCAAATGTTTGGCTTGGTTACCATTTATACATGCGACTAGGATCCCTATCTGGCGACTGATATTCCCCGAGATAACGCAAACAGCTTTATTAAAGGCTGTAAATGTATTAAGCTAAAGCAACACCTGCATTCGCCTGGAGTGTCTCAAGTCATTCAACTTGCCAGAGCACCAAATAATAATAATAATAATTCAAGTGCTGCCTGATAAATACTCTTTGATTAAAATCGGAAATTATTAATCAAATACTGAGCTGAATACAGAAAATATTGTAACTGAAGAGTTAACAATGAGTTAATAATTTTTTTGTTGAACTGTTAAGAGTTCCCGGCTTGACTTGAGGGACCCTTGAATAAACAATTATATTCAAATATAGACAGTGTTGACACACATCATGATGTCAAGTCATGTTGGACCTGAAATAGAAGACATATTGTATACACTGAGAACAAAAATCTGTCTCCAAGCTCCCAATTTGAGTATTTTTGAACACAAAAGTCTGCTAATATTGCAAATACTAAAAAGGACACTGATGCTCTTTTGAGAATAGGTTTTTCAGAAATAGTTTTCCTGATTAAAGTAGAAACATTCCTAAAACACACAAAACTCGATACACCCTTATTTTTATTATGCACTCAGGTATATACAAAAGTTCGATAAAAACTCTAATCCAATCTTAATTTAGAAAATTAAGAGGCATTCCTTCTTGTTTTTAAGATAGCATTTTCTCATAAAGACAAAATCGAGAACACTCTTCCCACGATTAAAAAAAAACAATTAAGTTAAATAAAATTGGTTTCCGTTTCCCCAAGTGTACAGTAAAAGTCATATAAAGAAATTGTTCGGTGTCAACTTTGAACCTCAGCCACGATGATTGATATCATCTAATTAGTCCTAAACGAACCGAGATAAGGAGCTTTTGGCTTTGGAGAGGCATTCAGGCGCTCTCGCCCTCGAAATATATAAGTCGCAAAACCAAAGGGAGATAAGTGAGCCGCGCACACGGTTCGAACTGGTTGGAATTGGTTTTCCGAAAGCGGCGAAACCCAGTCGAACGCCGGTGATAGAGTCGAGTGCCTACTCCTTGAATGGCAAATCAATTGTGTATAGAATATTTAATAAAATTTGTCTTGGTTGGGCCTCTTATTTCCCATTCCTATTTTCGCCTCTGATTAGATAGCATTCGAAAAGTTAATCTTTGGCTGGCATTCGTTGCGTGATATTCTTAGAACGAAATATACAAATAGCTAATATACAATCTGTGTGTTTTCGATTTCATTCCATCGTTGATAGCCCTACGAGACGAACTCAAACAATTCCAACTCAAACACGGCACGCGACCTCAAGCAAATCCGTCGCAGCGATTCGCGCCCAAACTCGCCGAGTTCCAGCCAAGGAGGAGGAGGAGCCATCGAGAATGGGCACGGACAGTATCCGTAAGTGAATTATCCAAACGACAGGCAGACAATTTTCTAATCGTGATACATTTCCTCTTCTGCAGTTGCTCCATTTGCAAAGTGCTTTGCCCTTCAAACAAAATGGATTGGCTGTCCACCAGTGCCGAGCACATGAACTCCCATGCCATGCACTTTCCCTGTCTCAAAGCCAATGCCGTAACCACCAATAATAACAATAACAATAATAATACCAATAATAACAACAACAACAGTACCAATAACAACAACAACAACAACGAGCTGAACAGCAATCGCGTGCTAGCGTGCAAGGACTGCAAGGATTACTTGGCCAGCCAATGGGAGTCGATGGATGCGGAACGCGTACCCCTCGAGCACAGAAGGTTCATTGAATTTGCATTCGATTTCCCAGGCTTAACTTGAAACGTGTCCAACTAACTGTTTTCTTTTTGCCCAGATACAACATTCCCTCGCCCATTCTGACCTCCAGCTCACCAAACGGATCTCGGCACGGCGCCATGAGCATCAACACTCCGCCCTCCACGCCATCGATATCATCGTCGACGCCTGCCAGCACCTCAATCTACTGTTTCCTCTGCGGCCTGCACTCGGACTTGACCTTAGCCAGGGTACTCTATGCCAGCAAAGAGGTAGAGTCTTCAAAAATGGTTATAACCAAAATAGCTCAGCTTTGAAATACTTTATTCGACAAAGCCAAGAAAACGTAGGAAGATCATTATTAAAAGCAGATAGATTATGGACCATTTGTCCGATTAGATAAAATTGGTTATAAGATATAAGTTGAGAGGAAATGTCAAATGGCAATCGTTGTGTAAATATTAGCTATTTAAATGTTTACAAAAAAGATCGCGTGTATTTAACTTACACAATAATTGCTCAATAATCTTGAAAATGTTCTGTAACATTTATAGTTTTATATTTATATTTCGTAGACAGGTTTTAGCTTTAATTTAATGGTTCTAACTTAAACGTAAACAGATAAAATACTGAAATATAGTTTCTATCTGAATTTCAAAACGAAAGACACTTCCTAAATGTAAAAAATAAGTACCTAATATTCAAAACTACTTAACCGTCGACCTCTTAAATGAGACATTGTGGTATGCCAAAGTCCAAAAATGTACAAATGTATACTTTTGTTCAAATGTTTTGTGAGAACTGCTAAACAAAGGGTTATAATTGATTTAAACTCACTAGCTTAGATCTGAAAACGTAAGATTAACCCTGCAAAAACTAGACATAAAATTCTACCAAAACCTAATTAAATATTAAGCTACTTATTTATTTGCCCAGCTTTGTTCATGCACAGTTAAGCCTTAGATTGCCTTCAACTCGGGCGGTATTAAGAGTTTAATTTGTGCTTAGGCTCAACTCGTAAAAACCTTCAATCAATTTAGGCCACATTAAATGTGTATGTATGGCTAATATTTGCTGTATTGCTTGGCCAAATATGAAACTTGCTGATAAGTTAAGGTATTTCAAGGCACACACCCAGCAGTCAATAAATATAATTGCATAGTTTAGAGAAGAGATGAAGTAATATACCAGCAAATTAAAATCCCTGAATATCATATGAAAGATATTGTAAACTTTTATATATCAATGAAATATGAAATGTTTAAAATCGAAAAATATCGAATTTTATATTAAAATATTGGTATTATTAAATATATCAGGAAAATGTTAATAAATTATAACATAAAATTGATATTTTTCGATTAATGTATTACATAGAATATCGCACATATAAAGCAGCGTTAAAAATTAAAGCATATATCGACTTTCGCAATAAATATCGATACCGTGTAGATATATTAATATTATCACCCATCCGCAGTTCATAGTAAATACAACTATTACATGATAGGCAAGCAGATTGCTTTAGATAGCGTTTCCTATGGGGCATAAAAAATATTATTGATATTATTATCTCACCGCTGTTGTTCATTAATTATCAAATGAAACTGTTTTATTAAGTAATGTAATGTGTTTTAGTTTATATCGATAGAGAAACATAAAGATAAGTACAGATTAGATAAGATGTAGTTACGGGAAATGTTTGATTTTATCTTTCTTTCTATTATTATAACTTTAATCATAGCGTTCATGCAATTTGTTACTTAAAATATTCCTGTAATTAAATTTCTTATTATTATTTCAGGGTTCGAGGCCTTATTTTCCACTGTTACTCAAACACAATACACTTCCCAATGCTGAGCAGCTGAGAAACAATTCGGCCCTGGTCTGCACCTTTTGTTACCATTCCATGTTGAATCAGTGGCGCAAGTGAGTCAGCTGCATTTTATATCGTACATACATATGAGCAAATATTAATTACTTGACTTCTCCCTATCTCGCCAGATACGAGGCCCAGAGTCCCAGTGTGAATCCAGCGGATCGTAAATACAATTGGCATGATTACAACTGTCACCTGTGCGGCATTACGACTTATAGGAAGCGTGTCCGGGCGCTGCCCGTCAACGAGTTTCCATTTGTGAAGCACCAGAAGAGCGACGATGGCCTGCTACTTGAGAATGGAGAATATGCGGTCGTCTGCCTGGATTGCTACGAGAGCTTAAGGTGGGGGAAATATTTCTAGCAAGGTTTACTAATTGATTCAAAGTCTGGATATAATTAATTCGTTTTCTTTTTCCTACAGACAACAAGCCTCGCAGCACGATCGTTTTGGGGTGCCCATTTCCAGGCGGGCCTACAACTGGGTGCCACAACCACCGCCTCCTGAGGACAGTCCCGAGTCGGCAGTGGCCCGTCTGCCCTGTGGCGAGCGTTCCGATCGTATTGTAAGTACCTATTGACATGTAGTGGAGAAATGCAACCTGACCCGTGTCCATGTGCCAATTCTCGCCCCCACAGCTCATTAGCAGTGCCTTGAGACCCGTGCCAGGAAAGAAGACGACATCGCCCAAGCAGTACGACAAGTCAAAAGAAGGTAAGTGACTCCGAATGGGCAGCCAGCCAAGGGGCAGGGGGAAGCCTCTTTCTCGGCTTCTGGTAACGCGAAACGCTCCTCAAGCGCCCCGGGGTTAGCGGGTTCAAGTGAAACCCAATTCGCGTCAATAAATTTCAATTGGTTTCACTTAACTTTGAGTGTTCGGCGGCGTTGGCCGCTTTGCTCGGACAGTTCAATAATAGCCACAGCTCGGCCCGTTTAGCCTTTCAAAGAGCAACATTGCTCAGTGGTTTGGGTGGCAAACAAGCAAACATTTGCTGCATTTAGCTGGCTCCGAGATTATTTTGCATATATTGACACAAAAGAGGGATAAGTGCATTTGTGGGGAATCTGTTCGTTTAAGTAGTTGATTTTTAAATGGATTTTACAGTAGGTTTTTCGTAATGTGGAGTTAATATGATGAAATACAGGTTTTTAATATGGTGTGTAATAAGATGATAACCAAAAAATAAGAAGTATCTAAAGAACCAATTTCTCATTGTTCTGTTGAATCTTATCGAAAAGAGAATTTACATTTTTAGTGACTCGTTTAAGAGTATAAAACTTCTCGTGTTTTCAAAATCCTAAAGAAGATGGTTAATTTGACATATGAAGTAGGTGACACAGCACTCTGTCTGCGTCTTACAGCACACACTTTCCTTGTTACAGTAAGCATGTTGAGCTTAACAGCACACTTACAGCGCTTTTTAGCTTACTTCTTGCGCTTTACAGCCCACTTTTGGCGCTTTACAGCCCACTTCTTGCGCTTTACAGCCCCTCTTAGAAGTTGACCTTGGGTTAAGTTGTCTGAACAGAAAACCGAAATGAATTTCTAGCCAGTTTAACTGCTCGTTAAGTAAAACATACAATTAGGCAACTGACTTGACTTTGAGAAACCTACTCAAACTCTTCGAGATTTCTACAATTATTTGTAAATTAAAAATTATCTAGATTATATTCCCTTATCCTTTATAAAACACTCTAATTTGATTAGTAGATATTTATAAATATTACTATTAAATTAAGTATTTCCTAGATTATATCCCCTAAGCCTTTATAAAACACTCTTATTTTATTAAAAGGTTTTTCTAAACGTTATCATTTTGTCTTAATTGAAACTGAAATCAAATTTCTCTTTGAATTTCGTTTTCCCCAATTCGATTTTCTGTTCTTTTTTTTCTGCCATATTGGTTTACTCTCGTCCCTCAAGAGTTCTTAAACCATCACACACACACACACACACTCTTGGGGAAATCTCAGCAAAAGCTTTTCTAATTGCATTTTCCCCGAATCCGAGAGTCTAGAGGAAAAACTTCAACCTGAATAAGAAATCAACTGATTAAATGCCCAATAACAAGCTGGAACCACAAGGCTGGTAGTGGGGGAAATGCTTTTCTCCATGTACTCTAGCTCTTGTAATAAATATTGATTTTTTATGAATTGCAATGGGTGGTGGGGAGGTGTGTTTTGGGTGTGTGAGGGGGTGTAGCTTTCGTCCTCTTTCCTCACTTATTTATGCAGCAGCAATGGCGTCGGTAAACTTCTTCAATAAAATGCCAAAAAGGAAACATCATAAAAATAAATAAACAGAGAAACCACAAGCACACACAGACGACGACGATGGTCTGTGTATACATATATAGCTTTGCACACGAATTTTTATGCAGCTACCCCAGCAGTACTCAAACACACACACACAGAGAGACACACTCTGAACCCATCCACCCACACAAAACCACCTACAAATGCCACTTCCGACAACAGCAATCCCCAAACGAAAGGAGAACGAACGAACGAGCGAGCAAGCACAAATAATAAAAGCAACAGCATAAAGTATTTCGAATTGAATTACTCCGTGTTATCCTGTCAACCATACGAAAACACTCAAGACCATTCAACATGCCACACGCTTCCTGTGCGCCACCCGCCACCCACCACCCACAGCCCATCACCCATTCACCCAGCCATCGTAAGTTCCCCCTGGGATCTATGGGGCACCCCCACTCCACCCACCGTTTAAGGAGTTGGCATCGATTTGCAAAAAGTATATTACCACCCCGGGAAAGGACGAGGGTCGGGGCTTAACTTCACCCCGCCAGCGTCGATGCCGCCAATAAAATGAAGTTATGCTCGGTGGGGGGAGGGTTTTTTTGAGTTCGGGGAGTTGAATAAGTAAACATAAAACCACTGAATTTACGCTTATTGCACCCGCAAACATTTTGTTTAACACAACAACAGCTCTCGGTCTCTCTCCCTCTGTCTCGCTCTCTCTCTTTCTTTCTCTCTCTATGGCTATCTCGCTCGGCACAGTGGGTTGTGTGGGTGTCATTTCCGGCCTCAATTTCAAAAGAAGCTCAAATTTCCACACAATTTTCCGGCTTCGCTCTTTGGCACTTTGCTTCGTCTCGACTCGACTCGACTCGTCGCGTTTCGTTTCGTTTCGTTTGCTCTCGCAATCGTTGTTTTGCACCCCCGATGTTGGAGTTGGGACCCATTCCCTTACCCCTAAACATCTCCTTCCCCTTTCCCCTCCTCTATTCATTCACTCTATGCCCCCCTTTGACTGACAGCCGTTTCCTCGTTGCCACTTGTTCAGTCAGTCACTCAGCAAAGACCCAACCCCCGGAGGTTGCAGCCCGCAACCCCTAACCACTATTCTGTTCTGTTGCCGCCTTTGGTTGTGCTTTTTTGCTTTTGCCACATCTTGTCGTTGTTGTAGTTGTTGGCCAAGTTGCCACCTTTGCCACAAAAATATTTCAAGCACTTGCCTTGCCTCTCCCCCCAAAGGCCTCAACGCCCCAACCTCGACACTACCCCTCCTTCGTTTCCGTTTTGCGTAGAATAACAGTTACATTATCCTTTTTATTGCCACACTTTCCAGACACGAATGCGAGGACGAGACTGAAGGAAAAGTGTGTGGCACGAGGGGTGGCAGAAGTGTCGGAGAGAAAGGAGGTTGAAAACCAGGCCCTGACACAGACATATTTGGCTTGTGGCAAGCTACGACGTGCCCCCGTCTCGGCCCTTTCCGTCTTTTCCGTTTTTGAGTTTATTGTGCTCGCCTTTCCCCCGAACCCCCTTCCGTTTTTGTTTTTTTTGTATGTTTCACCCCCTCTAGGAAAACTTCCAGGAAATTGTGGGCGAAAAATGTGCATTTATTTTTGCTGGAACTTGCTTCCTTGGGCTGACTCGAGTCGCAGTAAATTGTGGTAAACACGAAGCCAAGTGTTTGGAGAGTATTTACCCGGTTATGCCCCACAGTGGTTGCGCCCCAGCACGCACAGTGGGTCGCATCGTCATTTGCATAATTGGCAAACATGATTGCCGGCTGAAGAGATTCGTGTCGAGGAATGGACTTTGTTGTGGTATGCGTAGGGGGTGTGTGTGCTTTTGTGTAATTTAAGGGGAATTATGCAAAACAAAAATTGACTTCTAGCCTTAGATTATGGTGATTTTCGTTAGCCGTGAATATTTAATACACGGTGGGTGTTAAATTACACATAATCGGTACTTGCGGGTAACTGGGAAAATTCATGTTTCTCAATGACTCATTATTATTTAGAAAGAAAAATGCAAAATACTTATGCAGTTATTGATAATAAACCTTGGGTACGTGTTTACTTGGGAAATTATTATTGAAAATTACCCTTAGAACAAAATATATACTTTAGGGGGCGATTGTCTCTGTCTTTTTAAGAAGTTCATCAAATATTAAAAATTATTATTAACTAAGTAAGGGATTTAATCACTAGGTTTTATTTTTACAAATTAATGCAAATGTTTAATAATTTTACAAGTAACTCTAAGTTTTCCTAAAAAATCCAAAATATATCTCTAATTGCTTCCCAAGTCGCATCGTTCAAACCGCTAGTTCAAATTGATTCGCTTGTTAAACCAGTTTATTATCGCCCATTTTCGACAGGACAATCTCCATACCAAGCAGCACGCTCTACATCTTTGTTGCTGAGCATCCCAGCAGCCTTACAACTTCATCCCTTTGTAATCATCATCATCTGTTAGCAGCAGCTGATTTATCCCCCACACACAATCACGAGATATGCATATGTTGGTGCTCGTGGCTGTCAGCACATAACCTCAACTCACTTAAGGGGAACCCCCATTCTCTATCTCTGCATCTCTCTCTCTCTCTATGGGCACATAAAGCGCTGATGTGGCATGAAAAAACATATAAATTCTGCCAATCGATGAAGATAAAATACATTTTGTAATACGTTAGCCCACAGCCACCTCCCAGATCCTTCTCTTATCTGAAGGTGGGAGGTGGGAGATGGGAGGTTGGGGGTTGGTGGTTGCTGGTTGGCAGTTGGGGGGACGTCTGAGGTCAACCGTTTGAGTGTGGGCGTCTTTTGGGAGTCAACGAAGTGTGCAACGTCAACTCGCACACACAAAAAGGCATTCCATGTGGGTGTAAGTGAAATTTCAAGTGGCGCTACCAAGGCAAACTTCAGCATTGACTCTTAGTAAGCCGCCGCCCCCACCCCGACATATGCTTTTGAATACAGTGGAGATTCTGTGAGGTAAACTTGTTAAACCTGGGGTCTGCAGGGTTAAAACAGAAACTATTGAGGTTAAAGCTTAAAGCTAACATTTTTGGTATGGAAAATATAATTTTATATAAGATCAATTAACTGAGGAAAGTTATTTAAGCTGTTCAGCTTTCGAAGCCTGTCTGTATATAAATGGGCGTGTGTTGGGAAACCCTTTAAAAGCTTGTTGTTGCCAGACACATAAACGTTTAGCCCATAAACCCTTGATGTATGGAACATAAACACCACACTTGCAAGTGCCACTCATTCGGTGGTTTCTGGGGGGTTCTGAACGGGGTCCGGGTACGCGGGACTCCGAGGTATCGTGGGGCTTGTGGCCCTCGTGTCAGTGGTTAGTGGTGGTTGCTTGCCAGCTAACTGCTAACTGAAATCCAATGTGTGTGTCCGGATATGGGTTTGGGTTGCTCCGTCTCTCGTTCCTGGGTCCGGCAACCGCAATGTCAATAAATATGTTACGCCTGACTCGTCCTTTTTCGCCTTCCAGTTGGGGCGGGCCTTTGTTGGTTAGCAATTTGGTTAAACATATTTATTTGGGCGGAGGGTGGCCGTAGTTCATTCCATTTTTTCGGCATTCACATTGTTTCTTTTTTGCTTTTGTTCGATTTCAGCCGGAACATCGAGTTAGCCGTAACAATTTCTGTATTTTTCCTATTCAAATTGAAGGCATCGATTTATTTCCGACAATTGCAGACGTCAGGCTGGGCAGGCAGCTCCGCAAAAATATTTACATTTTTGGTTCTCGCCTGAAAAATGCAGTGCATTTATTTGCACAAACTTTCTCATATTCAAATTGTATTTTCTGTTGCCTGCTCCTCGTATAGAATGTGAAAGATTTTTATTAGTCAGCCGGGCTTATGAGATCTTCTTCTGTATCTTCTTCTACACCCTCGTTGCAAAGGGAAAAGTTGTTGGCCAAGGATAATCTTATTGTTGCTCCCTTTTTGCAGCTAATTCCTATGCTGAAACTTTTTGGGTTCTTAACTTGCAAGTCTTTATTATTTTTTGTTTTTGCAAAAATTGCAGTCGCAAATTTAATTAAAAAACTTGACAACAACTAAGAACTCTCGCATACATATACGCAGACTGACTTTGAATTTTATCAACCCCCCCAGAGTGGTGCAACTCGGGCAAAGGAAGGACGAACGGAAGGAACCTGGGATGTTGGTGGGGTGAAGGCTCCAAGACACGAACTACGCGATTTTCCTGCTTCCTTCTTTAGCTCTTATTGCCGTTGTGCTGTTGTTGTTGTTGTCGCCGCCATATTTACTTTGTATTTGTTTACGTTTTTATTGTGTGCTTTAGCGCATGAATTTAAATATTTGCCAGTTGGTCCTTGCCGAGAAACAGTAACAGAAGCAGACATCCAACAACATTTGTGTAGCGCTTCGCTTCTGTAAGTGCACTTGTGGAAAAGTACGATATTTTCATTGATTATTTCGATAATATCGATATATTTATGGAAAATGTTATAAACTATTATCAAATGAAAAGGCCTAAGTTGAATTTAAGCGGGAAAATTTCAAAAGATTATTCAGAAATATGTTATTTCGATAATATCGATATATTTATAGCAAATGTTATAAAGTGCTATAGAATGAAAAGCTTAAGTCAAATCCAAGCCGGAAAATATAAGAAGCTGATTTCAAACTTGTTCTGCTACGAGATATATCTAGATTTTTTCAATAATATCGATATATCTATAGGAAATGTTGCAAACTGTAATCGAATTAAATAGATATTGGAAAATATCCATTCTGAGCAATAAAATATAGAAATATTAATGACCAAGAAAAAAAACGGCACTCCTTAGTTGGGATCTCTAATTTTGATAATAACCATCACTGGTTTCTTTCAGTGTGGCATTGTTGCTTCTTTTATTGCACTTTTCACTTGCCCCACCTCCTTGCGCCGTCTGTTTGTGTATGTGTGCTAGCGCCAAAGTGATTTACTGTTATAAATATTTGCTTGTGAGCTTTTTAAGTACTTTTTCTCTTCGTTTCCTTTGGCGTACTTTTGTTTTGTTTTTTTTTCTCCTTTTTTTTCGTTTTGTCGGTTTTGGTTTTGTGTTTCTTGCTTCGTGTTCGCTGCTGTTTTGCACGTTTTTTCGCCACGTTTGCTTTGCCATTCATTCCCAGTTTATTCAGTTCTTCGTCAGCGCCTAGTAACTGTTTGCTTTATGAGCTCAGACCAGCTTTCACTGGACCCTCCCTCCCCGCCCACGGAGGAGCACTTTGTTTGCTTGTTTCTGTTGCATACTTTTCAGCGTAATTTTATTGAATCGTGTTTACCCTTATGTCGAGTCGGGTTCTGTTTGTGTTTTCCCTTACTCATTTTTATTGCCCACTCCCCTGCGCCCTCATTTGCTCTCGTTGCTGGTGCCCATTGTGATTTTTGGGTTTTTGCTTTGATGCAGGGAAAGAAATTTTTGATAGCTTCAGATTGTTTGTGACTTGAGAGATACAAGGACTTCAATTAAATCATATGAGAAATTTAGTTACAAAAGTCTTTTTGGATTTGAAAAGTTTTAAAGAGACTAGAAAGGGATTTTTTTTGGAGTTGGAAAGGGGATTTCCAACTCGCGGTGGTCGATTTTATATTTTTTTGTATCAGTGAATATATTTCTTTAACTTAAAATCTTTATCTATTTTCTGCCTTAATTTTTGTTCTTGACCCAATTTTTCTCATACTGTACCCACTGTACCTGGTATTTTATGGCAATCTCCACTGTGCACTTGCACCGCTGACTCCTCACCGCTCCCCTGGGGAATCATTTTGCATTAACTGAGCAAATAAACCAACTTTGTTATACTTTCGTTCATTTCATTCCGTTTGCCTTGGCCGTAGGTGAAGAATGGCAAGGATGAGGAGGAGGAGGAGAAGGATGAGGATGTGGTGATGGCAATGGTGGGAGTTGTGGTGGGGGTAACAGGGGGGTTGTTGATATTTCTGCTTCTGCTTTGGTTTCTGTTTCTGTTTCTGGGTTTCTTTAACAGTTGTTGTTGCTTTTGTTCTGCTTGGGTGGTTATTTACCCTGTTTCGCTGTTGTGTTTGCCTGTGTACTCTCCACTTCCCCCTTCTTTAACCGCCTTTTTTGCCCACTTCAGCCAGTCTCTCCTCTCCTTCTCCCTCTTTTGGCCATCCCCTGTGCCGGCTTTGTGTGTGTGTGTGAAATTGAATGCTCAATTGAGCACTTAATTAGCAAAAACAGTTTTTAATGACGACACGAAAGCTTTTATGCTTTGAATTCTGCGTGCAATGGGGTCCAGTCAGTGTGCACTGTGAGAAATTAGTGGGGAAGAGTGATAATATTATCGATATACAAATTGAGATATCATAATGTATTTATCAATAATTTTTGGGAAGAAGTAAAGCTTAAAAACATAATAACTAAGCTAAAAATACATTAATTTGAATTCAGAAAACTGTTTTGAGTTAGTTTTTATACGGCTAATAAAGCTGCAAACTTATTTTCAAGTTATTTAAAAAAATTTTTTTTTTAATTTTTTTTACAATTTTAACAGTTAAACCCCTTAGAAATTTTGAAAAAATTTGCAAATTTTTTTTTTCTACCAGACACGGCTAGATCAATTCGGCTGTTGATTCTGATCAATACTATATATGATTTATAGGGTCGGAAATGACTCCTTCACTGAGTTCTTTGTTTCTGACTGATTTTATAATACCCGAAAGGAGTATTAAAATTTATCCATAAATTTTTTTGGGAAAATTAAAGATTAAAAATCGTGTAACTATGCTAAAAATACATTAATTTTAATTCGGAAAACTGTTCTGAGTTAGTTTTTATAGGGATAATAAAACTGCGTACTGAATTTCAATTTTTAAATTAATTTTTTTGCAAATTTTTATTTTACAATTTAACAACTTAAAAATGTTGAAAAAATTTGTACATTTTTTTTTCCACCAGACATGGCTAGATCGACTTGGCTGTCGATGCTGATCAAAAATATATATGATTTATAGGGTCGGAAATGACTCCTTCACTGAGTTCTGTGCTTCTGACTGATTTTATAATACCCCGAAGGGAGTATTAAAATTTAAATATTTATCCATAATTTTTTGGGAAAATTAAAGCTTACCATTTTTTTTTTCCAACAATGAAAATTCGAAAACGAAATCTTATAGCCAATTTAAACATTTATTACCAATTTAATAGGCAACTTTGATTATACGTTTTTAAGTGTGTTCTTTGTGTTGTGTGGCATTTTTTATACGCTTTCATGGTGGTTGCCTTTCTTGTTAATTTTCCCCGTTTTCCCAGAAGATTCTCGGGGTGAACCGAGAGTATTTAAAAGCACGTGTCGGCGGCGGCTTCTTTTCTTTACTCACTCCCTCTCTCTCCCTCCCATATCGCTGGCACTCACCTCACTTTGTCGCTTACGCAACTCAAGCGCAGCGCCTGCATGCGTCCGGCATAATTGTCGATGTGATTAATGTGTTTTTAAGTGCATCATTTTGAGCATATTACGAGTTTATAGGGGTTAATTTCGCTCCCCTGAGCACTTTGCATGCCATTCGGACAGAAGGGGGGGCCCCTTTGGCATTTTAATTGAATTGTTGCCATTGCTTTGCCCGCTCGGCACGTTGTTTCCGATTGCTGGCTGCCACACCGCTGTTGTTGTAGTTGTTATTATTGTTGTTGGCCGTTCCTGAATGGTATTTATCACCGCCTCCCTTGCTTTTCTTTTGTAGAGCTCTGTGCCGCCTCACGATTTTTTAATTAACGCTCATTTGCTTAAGCGAAAAAGTGTTAAAATCGTTTCAGGCAAAAGCTGATTACGGCAAGGAAAAATATTTCTTTTTAAAAGAAAAATATGTTATCGAGGGGAGCAGAAAAAATGGGTTTAAAGAAAAAATGGGTTGTTAGTATTGTTGAAAAAATATTTATATTTTAAAAACGTTTATTTAAGATACAATTTCAGGGTTTAATATACCTGCTTTAGAAAGGCTTTAAATTATTTTCTTCCTCACAACATTTTTCCTTGGTGTATCTTGAGTAAATTTTTGAATTCCTGAGGCTATCGAAAGCTACGTATTCCTTGGAGTATTCTTTTCCAGCATTCTTCTCTATTTTCTGGCAAGTACTCCTTCGTTTTCCAACCCCCTGAGTTCAACTGGATAAATCCTCTTGGCAGGATTCGGTATTCTTCCCATGCCCCTCGGTATCGAAAGACAAACATCAAGTGGCATTGGGATACATCATAAAATACTTCAGTTGGCTGCTGCTGCTGATGATGATAATGATGCGGCTGGTGCTCCTGCTGCTCCTGCTGCTCCTGGGCATTGGGTCCTTCATGCATCAGTGGGCAACAACAACATTTGCAAATTCAATTGAATTGATACACGCACCACTTGTTAACCATTTCGGCCTGAACGCACCACACCATCCTCTAACCAGACCCCAAACCACGTAGCCTGGCATCCAGCCATCCTGCCAACCATCTATCGATTCGTCCTTCTAGCCATTGGCAACCACCACCACCACCACCACCCTTTCCATCTCTCCCTCTCTCTCTCTCTGGACCCTGTGTGTGGTCGTCTTATTATT
This sequence comes from Drosophila nikananu, assembly GCA_008042635.1. Taxonomy (NCBI): domain Eukaryota; kingdom Metazoa; phylum Arthropoda; class Insecta; order Diptera; family Drosophilidae; genus Drosophila; species Drosophila nikananu. Next base: position 10,449 of record VNJV01001342.1, on the reverse strand, counting down.
GGTTTTACATACACATCCGTTGCTCAAATATCATTAGAAGGATACGCATACGCCGCCCCTGAATCCCAGGATTCATGCGAGTCAGTCAACAAACTGGGGGACTGACAGGGGAGAATTGGTGGCTTGGCACGCTGGGTTATTTGAACAATGGCTTAAGGGCCTATAAAATCACACAAGGGGTTATAAATCCATTTGCAAAACCAAAATCCAAAAATATCCCAAAGCCAAACAAGGGGTTTACTGGGTGTCCTGCCCCGTCCTGCCCTCAAAAAACGCATCCCAAATTCGGCAGTGGCTGAGAGCTGAGCCTATTTTCATGGTTTGGTGACATCAACTTGGCTGTATCTTCCTGCACACACACATCACACACTCTGCTCTGTAGAATATGTATGCATTTGCCCCAGGTCCAAAAACCAAAAAAGTTTATGTAAAACGAGCACTCAGTTCGTGACTTGGTTGATTGATCGGCAAAAGGGGCAAATCATAGGAAGAGAAGGATTACCAGGGGCTGGGATTTATCATTGGCCCCGAAATGTATGCTATGATTTTCGCATTACTCGTAATAGAGCGAATTGTGAGCGACAAAATAGGTGAAGAAAAGTATATCAAAATAAGCTAAGAGAGGTGTGAGAGAAGGGAAAATAAAAAATTATATAATTTTGTACTACAAAATAAAGAATTTAATTTTTAAAATTAATTTTTCAACAGCCAAGAGAAGCCTTGAATATTAAAATGTACTTGCAACTTTAGAGTAAAATAAGAATGATCTAATAACTAAATGCTGAGAAAAGCACCCGACTTTTTCACTTTACGACCTTCTAAATATTTATTCTAGTTACTAAATATTATTTCTTTCTTCAAGAATAAATATTTAATATTTGTCAAAATTAAACTAGTAATATTGTTACTGCAAATGGACTACCTAAGTTCACTTTCTTTTCTTGCTCTCTTAATAAAAGCAAGCAAGCTTTTCACTACTGAAAACCTTGATTTATATACTAAATTTTCTCTTTATAATTTTTTGTCTACCTGATAGAGTTTATAGTTGCTATTTAACTTGAAGAAAATATATATTTCCATGTCAGCTTATCTCCTTTGCCTCCCTGTGATTCTGTCAATCAAAGTTCGCACTTTTATGAAAAATAATCGTTCATTGTCATACAAAATGTTATTTTTCCACCTTTTTCATTACCTCCTTTTTTATTTGCTTGGCTTTAAAAACTTTCCAGGATAAAGCAAGTTGATGGAATGGCGTTGCGTCGAAGGGGGAGGGCGGGCGGAATGCTGCCATGTTTGACACAAAAGTCAGCTATGACGGCGGGAAAGCGGAAAACTCCCTCGACTACCTCCCCCCCCCTGAAGCGCAGCCCTTTTGACGATTTGGTCGCTTATCCGTTCCTGCACCTGAGCTATTTTTGCACTTTTCACATTTGCACCCAGCACGCCTCACTTTTCCCGCCCACTTTTCTACCCCTTTTCCCCAGCTGCGTTGTGATGGAACGCGTAGTTTGGTCATAAAAGTTTTCGCAGCTTCCCAACAGCAGCAGCAGAAGCAGCAGATTTTTATTAGTTTTTCACGTTCTGCATTTTCCGCGCGCGCTTTTCACATGCCGCTGGAATGCCGGAGCCAGCCGAAGCTCGGTTTATTGTTATGGCAACATCGTAAAAATTTATCATGCTCTCGTAGTTGGCAAAACGACAACACCCCGGCCACAGCCCACAGCCGCAGTAACACTGAAAATTCCACAAAGAATACACTAACACAACACCAACAGCAAAAACACACAAAAAAAAAAGGAATAACAAAAGCAAAAAGGCGATGCCAACAATAACAAGCACCTACCCCCTTTCCACAAACAACACCAAAAACACAAAACAAAGTTATCGCATTTTTATGACAATTTGACGACGACTTTCATTGCATTTTTTAAGGTGGCAAACCATTTCCTTGGAGCATCAAGCATACCCAAGTAGCGCACAAAAAATGCTTTATATCTATATCTATATAGTATATGTATATATATTTTTTGCACTGTGCTGCATATATATGATATGGTTCTCTATATAGAACAAATAGTGTGGGATTTGCTTAGGTAAAGCTGACTTCTTTCCTGTACTCTTGGCTCCTGAAAGTTGTATCCTCATGGAGGAATTTGAATACACACACAAGAAAAAAAAGGGGAATTAGTAGAGCTTCCAATTTTCTCAACAGGATATAAGGAGGGGGGAAGTTTGCTCAACTTTACCTTAATTTGATTTGAAACTATACATTTCTGCTTTGACAATTATGTTTGCTCCAGAAATCTGTGTTGGTGAGCAGAATTTTTAGCAAATGAGGAAATCTTAGGAAAAGTGCCATTTGATATCAATAAAACAAAGAGTTTTTTGAAATAAATTGCTTTAGTAATAATAAACTGCTGTATCTTAGAGGTCTTTTTTGCTAAAAAATCAAGTGCAGCAAATTATCTTATTAAATACTTCCTTAATATATAGTCTTCTTGTGTTAAAATGTATTTTGTTAATATTTCGATTTAATATTCTTTTCACTTGTTCCTTAAATAATAAACTTACTCCATTCAAATACCAAATGTAACATTGATATCAAATCAAACAAATATCTCAACAATGATTCTAAAAATCCCCTTTGGCAGAAATATTTGAAATTTACCATTTGTATTCTTGTTTTCTTGTTTTTGGAATTTAGCAAGCAGTGCAAAAACACAACCAGAAACAAAAACGAAACAGCAAAAAAAAAAAAAAAAAGAAATGCTCGTAAAATAGTTTCGCCTTGAAATTCTCAGTTCGATTTCGGGTTGGCTGAGTGCACGCTCTATTAGTTGGAAAATAACCCAAAGTTGGCTGGCATCTGAAAAATTAACACCAACACGCTACCCACACAAACACACACACATAGAGGGGGGGCCCAGAGAGAGAGATAGGTAGTCCCAGAGAGAAAGAGAGGGAGAGGGAAGGAAAATGGGAAAATATTCTCACATTTGAACTTCGAGCAGGAAACACTAAAATGCAATGCCAAAAGCGACAGGAGCAGCAACAAAAAGAGAAGACTCTCTGCCTGCTCCCCCACTCCCACTCCCTCTATCTAATTCTCTATTTCTCCCTTGTCCCCAACCCAGCTCAATCTCTCTATCTCCCATTCTCCCTCGCTCTTTCTCTCTTGGTTGGCTTTTCAGCCAGCCAAATTTCTCCTAGCCCTGCATTTCTCTCGATTTCTCTCGGGGAGCCCCCTTTCCGAACTCTGCTGTTCCTCCTTTCTCTCTTGTCGCGCTCTCTCTCTTTCTCTCTCTCGGTTTCTCTCTGGGATCAGGACTCGCCACCCCTGGCCACCTGTCTAATCGGTGTTTGTTAGTATATAAATCTAAAAGCTAATCCGCTTGTATTTCCGCTTGGGCGCTGTGAGGTTAGACCGGAAATTCCGCTCTACATGCAGAATGCAGCAGGAGCGGAGCACCGCCACCCACTGGGACGGAAACGAGGCGAATCCGATGGCGATGGCGTTGGCAATGGCGATGGCGAGGACGATGACGAGGCTGCGTTCCGCCATTGTACGAATATTGACGCTGGGTGTCGACGTCGGAAGTTGTGTTGTGCACAGCCGGTTGTTGTTGTTGCTTGTTTAGGGATTTGTTGCGGCAGTCGCCGAACACTTGCTCACCCTAAATGGCTCCGCTCGGCTCCTGCTTCCTGCTTCCTGCTCCCGGGTCCCTGGTCCCCCCTTAATACCCTTCTAGTCCTTCTAGTCTGCAAATATTTTTTATAACCCCGACCCACAAGGGATCTCTGTGTGAGTGCACTCGCTCCCAAAGCTCTGACGCTGGTGTCAAGGTATCGATGGAAAGCCGAATTCAACCAATGATTTTTTTTCAGCCTGCCCCAAGGGCACTGCGAGAAATTGGAGTTTAGAAATTAATTATTTGGCATATCTTCTTTTAGAATTTTAGATGAAGAAATTTAATTAGAAACAAGAAAATAACTTCAGGAAGACAAAGTTTTTAAACGCTTGTAGTTTTCCATTGGTTCAATCATTTTATGTGATCGCGTTTGTAAGTTCTAGATCTAGTCGGCTGATTTAAGCCACAAATATCCAGACTTAAAGCACATAAATTCATTCTAAGGACAAGCAACAGGCTTAAGATATACGATTATTGCCACTCAGGTCAAAAGCTTTATGTTTAATAATTTGTCTGACAATTTTCATTATTTAATTTTTATCATCTTAAGGCTGTAACCCACTTTGCCGTAACATTTTTGTTCAGTGTACTTATCTGTGTATCGCAGATTGTTACGCTGCTGCCACTGCCGCTGTTGCTGTTGCACATTGCAGGTTGCTGCTGCTGCTGGTGCTGGTGCTGTTGCCTCCCCGTCACCTATCCACATAGTTTTGTCTGCCTCCCATCCCCCTCCTCATTCTGTCTCTTTCCCGCCAGGACTCTATCGCCCTTTAACTCTCTCACTCAGCTGGGTGAACCGAAGGCTTCATCTCCTGGCCACGATTCGTGTGCGAAGGCTCGGCTGGAAGATGGCCTGCTGCTAGTTGCTTCTTGAGCCCGAAACTGCAACCGAAACGGGGTTGGGACTGGTATAGGTGCTCCTCGGGGCTGGTGCATCCAATGCAGGAGAGAGCAGGAAGTGGAACCACTGAGAGCAGGAGACCCAACCCCCAAACACCGAGCACCGAACGCCGAACATCGAGCACCGAGCAGCACCGAGCACCGAGAGCGAGAACTTGAAAAGTGAAAAACTTTTGACTGTGAATGCTCTTTGGGGGGGGAGTGGAGCCCGGCACCAACAGTGGGATGAATCCGGGGGTGGCTCTGGGCTTACCAGTGGGTGAATGTGTGGAGGTCAGGTGCGGAGCTTGTGCTGTCAGTTTAGCACAAAGCCATATCCGTTATGAGCGGCTGGCAAAGCGGGCGAAAAGAGCAACAAACTGAGCGCTCAGCCAGGATTTGCCCATGGGTTCAAAAGGGCAAGTGGGGCAAAGAGTGGGGGCACACAGGCACACACGAACGCATCTTGATATCCAGAGAGGTCAGAGTGAGAGGACGGAGAGTCGACCAGTGGCCAAGACCGAAGCGAGGGCTCGTAACTAATAACCAAGTAAATTGATACGTGACCCTGCATTTAAATGCCATTATTGCCTACGCCCCCAGACGAGAGGCAGCTTCCCGATCATCCTCTCCTGCTGCTCCTGTCCTTCCACCCGGAGGTCAGTCAAGTGAGTGGAGGTCCTGCTCTTGGGCCTGCGCTTGACTTGCGACCACCGCAGCCTCACGACCTGCCCAGCAGGAAGTGCGGGAAATCAAGCGAGGAAGGTGGCAGCAGGGGGAGAATGGAAATGGTTGGAAAATGGTACCGCCGCCTCTCAACTCTCTGCCAATTTGTGATTGGAATTTTTGATGAGCCCAACTGACGTATTGATTGACTGGCTGTGCACACAGGACAGCACCGCAGCATCCTGCTAGCATAGCATGCAAAAATTCAGTTCTCCAACTCATCTGGGCTCAGCTCAGCCGTTACCGCCCCCCCTCACAGTTACCGCCCCCTGTGACGTCTGTCAGCGGCAGAGGAAGTCGGGGAAAAGTTATCCGAATTGTAGGAAGGCTGATATGCAGTCACAGTGAGAACAGCTCTTATTTTACTAATACTTTGTAGGTTATAATAATTTAAAAATGATTTTAAAATTTAATTTAAATAATTAATAAAACTTATTCTACATTTTGTATTTTAGAAGTTCTGTCAAAGCTTAGACTTTTTAAATATGAGGGTCTTATGCTATTTCTTAAAAATAGAGAAATCTTTTTCTTTACAACCAAAACCAGTTGGGAATTCTAGAGTCGAAAGCTAGTTATTTCTAAAATAAAAGGCTAAGGAAGCTATATTATACGAATATCAACCTTATCTTTGCATATATAACCCAATTGTATCCCCCTTTCCCTTAAAGAAGTTCCACTGTACTCGATAGAAAGAGACAGAGAGAGTTGCAGTTGCACTAACTTGACTCGCTGGCTTTCTTTTTACTTCCTTCTTCTTTTTTTTTTTGGGTGCAACTGAGAGCAGTAATCGCTACATGTGTATGCTGTGCATCCAGGCACTTTTCACTCCTCCGGCCATCACCCGTCACCCGCTGACCTCCAGAGGAAGTTTGCCTGCAAGTCCTTTTCGTCCTTAGAACAACAATTGTGCGACGTTGGGCGACTTGGTTGGTGAGTTTTCCTTGACTGGCGACTGCTGCTGCTTCCTTTTGGACAGCTTTTGTGCTACAATGTGCGTGTGTTTGTGCCCAAGGAAATGGCTGCGGAAATGAGCACGGAAAATTGTACACACGACCGGAAACTTGGAAAAGTTTCGTTGTATTCTCAGACAGTTGCAAACGGACCCCCGGAACTTGACTCCCTTCCCCTCCCATTCCCCGAATTTTCCGGTTGCTGCGACTGCCCGCGGGTATGATTAAAGTTTTCCTTTTAATTTCTAACAATTGTGTTTCGGTTTAGATTTGGGTTCTCGCCATCCTGCGGTTCCTTGGCTCCGTTTGCCCTACGAACCGCAAGGAGAGCATATTGATTGCTCACAATTACTATATATATCCATTTATAGCATTCGGATGAATAGACTTCATGTGATTAAGAGTTGAGAGCCAACTATAATTATATTCTGTATGCATTCACTAAGTTTTCAACTTCTTAAGTTGGCTTACGAGGAAAATTTGGCTAGCACTTTCAATACCTAATATGAGTTCCAAAGACTTTTGGCTTAAGTTTTAAATTTCAAGAAATATCAAAGATTTATATGATCTTGCCAGCCCGCAGAAAATGCATTTAATTAAGACATTCTTTTTCATTTAGAGAAGTATTTTCTGGGATTCCTTTCAAACCACTCTTTGGGCTTAACACTTGTCTTTTTGGGAACAAGCTTTACGTGTCCATTAGGAGGCGTTGCTATGGACTCCAGGTCAGCATTCGTAATCCGTAACAGATCCTGCCTCTGCCTGCGAGTCGCTCGTCAAGTCAGCTGCGGTCGCCTGTCGGAATGCCGGGTATTTGGCACTGGCGAAAAGGGTATTTAGACGTTTGCCGTCTACTTAGCATCGTTCTTACTTCTCCTTCCCCGTTTCCTGGATTTTGCCTTGAAGCTTTTCCCTTCCGTGCCGCGCATTCCTCGCATTTCCGTTGGGTTTCGTGCCATTTTGAAGTCCTCACACTCACACTTTTAGCCGCTCTTTTACTCTCGGTCATGCTGCTGCTGCATCTCCCTTCTCTTTCCTTTGGCCAGAGGCTGTCTCTTTCGCCTCTCTGTGTTTGCCTGTCTTCACAAACTTGTCGCTATGTGGTGTGAAAAATATTTAAGCGTGAAGTTTTAGCAGCGGTTTTCGCTCGAAGGCTCATTGTCGACAATGTCCTCGGCCTTCCCTTAACCCCCTTGCGGACCCCATTCGTCCTTCTGCTGCTGCTGCTGCTGCTGGTTTTCTTCGCTCCTTGCCCTTTTCTCGCTGACGAACATCGTGTTTCCGCATCATTTTTAACGCCACTTTTGTGTAAGCTTTGCGTTTATACTACTCTGCTTTTCAGTTGCTATATGTGTACGTATATATATATATATACAGATGTTATAGATGTGTGTGTGATGCTGTGGCAGTGTGAGTGGCATCCTCTGGTATCCGTGTCGGTATTTTTGTGGATTTGTTTTGTGTCTGAGGGTGTTTTTCTAAATGGCTTTTAAAATCTCATCGCCAGCGTTTTGTCCTCGACGATGGCAGAAGTGTCTCGAGGCTGCCCACAGGGATTGCAAGAGGGGAAGATTCAGTGGCGGAATGGTGAGTGGAGTTCAGGGAGGGCAAAAAGGGCCTCTGCGGTTCTACCGGGAAGTGGGGTGGCGCTGACGGCAGCGACGGCGACGGTGGATTGTTAGTCGAGTTCTGTGTGGCTGGCAGTCTATTGTGTTATTGGTTTTGGCGATGACTTTGCTTTGCTTTGGCGTTTCTGATTGTTGCTTCCCTTGTTCCTCCCCCTGACTTGCTCCTCCTTCGCTGCCTTATCGTCCTTTTGGAATGTGTTCGCCACTAGAGATTTGAACTGTAATTGGTTTTGAACAAGTTCCCATATTTTGTGGACAGTTTGGATAAAGTTTGATGGCTGAGAGGTGGCAAGTGGGGACATGAGAGATCGGTTACCATAAAATGGGTGCAATACAATACATACAATGTGTAAGAGGGGTAAACCATAGGTATTTCGCAAAAGAAAATATAGATGAGAGGCTAAATAATACCACATATTTGGTTGCTTGGTCACACTGCTTTTTTATGTAGCTATTGCAAGCAAGGCCACACTGGTTGATCCTTAAATGTTGAGCAAGGCTTGACGTTAGCCCAGCTAATTAGGAGTTCTAACAAATTCAATTCTCCAAAAAACTAACCTTTCCCAACTTTTGTTAAATGAACATTATTTCAAAAATGGAATTTCTAAACCTTAAATACGATGGGGCAAAAGTTCACCTACTATGCAACCTCATCGGCTAGCCAGCGTAACCACTCAGCTCAGGATCGACTGCATCCCATGCATCCCAATCATCGAACGTTTATCGTTCCACCCATAGAACGCCCAACCCCCCCTTGACCGACCAGTCCCCTGGTAGCTCCACTCCACACAGCTCTCACTCAAAGAGCAGGCAATATCCTGGTCATACTCATCCGATTTGGCCTGCTTCACACTGAACAAGGCAATAATTTCTGCTCCTAAGCCCTATTAACCATTGCTAACCGAATGGTGGAAGCAACCAACTGAAAACGGGGTACGGGGCTGAAAATGGGAAATGGAAAAGCGGGGGAAAATGGGAAAAGTGGGTGTGGAAGTTCAGGGCTGGATTGCGTTGACTGAGCGAGCAATTGAATAAGCGGCAGAGGCGCACAAAGAATTCGAGGACAGGAGTCGGGGTCAGGGAATTCAGGAAAGCGAAGCAGGATGGGAGAGCAAGGGCCCGAAGGCAGGACCCAGAAGGCAGGACACGGAGCCCGACCAGGCCCGGCCCATTCCATACGAGATCTCGGCCCAATGATGATGGCAATGGGCGACTGGCAACTGGCAACTGCCGGCAAAGGCCGTGCAAATCCGGAACGAACGAACATATTGACAAATTATCCTTTTTACACGCATCGCCTGCTGAGTTGGCCTCCTCGGCTCACTGCACCGCCCGCCTGCCGGCTGTCCGCTTGTCACACATAGTGCCCGTACAGTTGAGGTTGAACGAATAGCAACGAGTAGGGGTATTTGAAAATGTTATGCTTGGTAATACATTGTAGACTTTCAATATTTTTCAAATGAAAAAGGGGGGTTTAGGATTGTCTAAGTGATTCAAATAATATATCTTAAGGGGTATAAAAACAAAATTAGTTTTTCTTTAAGTTTTCTTTAAAAAATCATACTTTTTTGGTATCAGAAATTTATTTTCTTGGCATTTTAAATATATTTTTGAATTGTTTTTAAACTCATGTCCTCGCCTGTATATATGTACATATAAGCCATTGTTAAATGTGCCAATGTGCTCACACAGTTGTTCCGCTGTCGACGTTGCCGCCCGCTGCGCTGCCGCGTCTGTGCGACGTCGTTATCGTAATCGTTGCTCCGTGTGTGTGTGTGTGTGTGTGTACATAAACAGAGCCTGAAATAACAGCAAAAACAACAATAACAACAACAGCGGCAGGAGCAGAGCAAGGATATGCCGAAGAAAAAGCAGGAGCAGAGAGGCAAAAGCGGCTGAGAATGAAGTTGCATACCAGCCAAATGCTCATCCGAGGATATCATGAAGGTTGCCTTTGTTCCGGCACTCAAACTCACACACAGGACAGGCGCACACACACTCAAGCTCATGAACACTCTGGATTTCAGCATGCCAGAGAAGTGTGTGAGTGCCAGAGTTGCTGGTCATGCAAGTCCTTTTCCTCTTTGAGGTTAGGTAATAAATATATTACGGGAGTGGAGGATCTCAGATGGTAGATCGCGCAGACCTTTTTCCACCCCTGAACCCCGAATTTATGCTCAATTTATTTGCAATCAATTGGGTTCCGAGGGGTCTAAGTGTGGTGATCCTCAATTAGGTTTTGGTTTGGGAAAGAGGGAGGGAAGAAATAATTAGTCGGGTATTCGGCGTATTCGAATTTGACCTATTTTAATTATTTGAAAAAAAAAAAGATTTTTAAAAAGTTTTTTAAAAACAGTTCCAAAAATATTATTCTAAAGGGTCTAAATTTTGATCTTGCATTTCTAAAACAAACATTTTTAATTAGTTTGATCGAATCCTGGTAATTCCCTTAGAAAAAAACTTAATCCAATCCAAACCCTTATCTAAAAACCCCTCTTCCTCATAGACCAACTGCACAGATTAACACACTCGCCGACAATCAAAATATAATCCCTTGCCCCGCTTAACCCATTCGTT
>VNJV01001338.1:0-20209 GCA_008042635.1 Drosophila nikananu | reverse complement strand
CCAGTGCACTTCAAGTGTGCTGACATGCGCGAATTGTGATTCTAATGGAGAATGATGTCATGCGTAGTATTTTTTTTTGCCTTACAAATGAATAAACTTTCATTTTTTCTTCATTTGATTGCGTTTAACTTGATACTTTCCTAATTTTAGCACATTCTACAAAGGTGTCCACAACCCCCCTTAAAATCTGGAAGTGGCAAAAACGACTATTTTACAAAAACTTAAAACTTTTTCTTTCAGTGATAGATATCACTGTAATTATTCGAAAACTAGTTAGCTAAGGTCTTTAGCTTTCCATTGATATGCATATGTCCGCATAATACGCTCCAGGTAAAAAGATATAAGTGATTTAAAAAGTGGTGTCCACAACTGTCACCTTTCCCCTACCGATATCGCGAGAGGCCTTCTCTAGGCGAATCTCTTATCACTACCTACCACGACAACGATGTCTCGCAGCTGCTTAGCTTTACCACTTACGCGCTCCGATTTGTCATAATTAACCAAATATATAACCAAGCTATGTAAACGTGTGAATGAACATTAAAGTATATTTCTGGGTCGATATACACTAAATTGGTGACCCCGACGTGATTCACTATATACATACACTCGAAAATCTGCATTCATTTTGGCAAACAACGACGCCATGGAAGACGACGCTGACGTTTTTCACGATCCCATTGCTCGTGTTCCCAACGCTGCAATCAACCGTGTAGCTGTAAAAATTCTGCCGTTTTGGCCCGAGCACCCCGAATTATGGTTGTCTCAAATCGAAGCCCAATTTATTTTGGCGGAAATAACTTCTGACGACACAATGTACGCACGCACAGTGGTCGGTCTTGTATTGAGCGGCGGGCCAAAAATACTTATAGTAGAGATATCACTATGCAATTTTTACAGTAAAATATATACTAGAAAAATATAATAAATATATTGTGTAAAAAATAGACAAACCGGACGACTATATCATATAGCTGCCATAGGAACGAACGAAATTTTTTGCAGGAAAATATTATAACTAAACCAGTTTTTAACATATTTTCATATAATTTTAGATATAGCCATTTTGTATTATTCTAGAATTTCGGTGTTAATTTGATCAAGTTCGGACTACTATATCATATCATCGTGTATGGAGCGGGCGACCAAAAAATACTCGAAAAACCGCGAGACGCTTTTGTTATTTTTATTGCTGCGCAAAAGCTTGCAAAAACTTGCAGCTGAAATTTACACCAAATAATCTATTAATATCGTTTAATATTTTAATATAAGTTTGATCATTAACTCGGATTAATTAAACAACTAAAAGTCTAAGTGAACTTTTAGTTTACATTTACATTTTTACTTAAATTGAACACACTTCACATTAATTCTTAAAAATAAACAAAACATGCTGAGTGCATGAATATAATTAAAAATAGTAGCTAATACCTTTCTTTAAAATATTAAAGACTTCCATTGTTTATTTAATCTTTTTAAAATTTGTTTTTTAATTTTCCTTTTAAATGTCGCTCACACTGCAATGCACTGCAAAACCAATAACAGTTTGCTGCTCTATGTTTAAGAGTTATTCTTGAAGAGAATAGCTGGAGCAAAAAAAAAATATAGGCATGATACAAAAGTTTGGTGTATTACGAGACAGTGTTGGCACATTTTTAGCTAAAATAATTTTTTTTTTTTTTTTTTGGCCAATGGGATTGATTACTGTGGCACGATTGACTCCGGTAGTAAGTCTTTCCCACCCCGCAACACTGATTTTGACGACCGTTTAGAACGCATCGAGCAACAGATTAACCCCCTACTCAAAAACAATTCTCGCAAGAACAATTGGTCCACATCAACAAGACGCAGCAGCAGCGCCACAACCACAACAAGACGCATGTCAAACCTCAAGCATGTGTTGGTACCACAGCAAATTCGATAGCGACGCCCAGAAATGCCATGCTCTTTCCCGTCACAAACAGAAAACTAACGCACTCTTTTAATTCGGGAGGCAAATTCGAAGAGGGCCACTGCACAATTGGCCGCATCAGCATCAACGACAGCTTTTCCAAAACAAAATTCCTTATTGACACCGGCGCCGACATTTCAGTGTTGCCACCCTGTAAAAACTCAAAACTAATGGGTATTAGTGGGTACTCCAAAGCTTCTTTTCGCAGCCAATAGCTCAAAAAAACAAACCGATGGAGAAAAACGCATAACATTATCACTTGGACTAAAGCAAAATTTTGTTTTGACTTTCGTGGTAGCTAACGTCAATTGCGCTATCATTGGATCCAAATTTCTTCTACCCTTCGACTTGCTCGTTGACATTAAGCGACGTAAACTTATCGATCGAGCAACGCTATCCGAATCGACCTGTGGCACGGCTCCGCATGAAACAGTTTGGATTTTCTCCGACGACGCGTGCAACCGATACGCTAAGCTACTTCACGAATATCGAGATCTCGCAACGATCAATTCAAACAGGCTGTTAATAACATCAAAAGTAACGCATTTTATCACCACAAACGGCCCGCCCACTCAGCAGTCAAACTCAAAGCAGCGCAAAGCGAGTTTTCCTATCTTTTGCATAAAGGAATGTGTCGTCCTTCGAAGAGCAACTGGTCCAGCCCTTTACACATGGTAAAGAAATCGAACGTAGAGTGACGTCCATGCGAAAACTACCGAGCACTAAACAACGTAACAGTGCCTGATCGATATCCGATTCCGTACATACTAGATGTAACGAGCATTCTTTTTGCTAAGAATATATTTTCCAAAATCGACCTGCAAAAAGCATATCACCAGATTCGTGTCGAGCCGTAAGATATTCCCAAAAGAGCCATTATCACGCCTTTTGGGTTATTCGAATTCTTGTTCATGACGTACGGCTTGCGAAATGCAGCGCAGACATTTCATTGATCGCCTCCGAAAGGCACAACTTACCGTGAACTTCGAGAAGTGTCAGTTCTGATTCCAGGTAATAAGAAGAACGACAAAACTGCGATACTCTGGTCTACAGAAGCCGATCACGCGTTCGACGCTGCTGAACTACATGGCGCCAAATTCTCAAGTAACGTTAACCATAACCGTACGATGCATCGTACGACGCTATGGGTGCCGTGTTACATCAGATCGTCAACGGAAAAACACAGCTCACACTGGCTTTCTTCTCCAAGAAGTTTTCTTCGGCGCAAAAGAAGTACAGCACCTACGATAGAGAGCTCGCCGCTATTTATCAGGCCATTCTGCATTTCAAGTACGCACTGGAGGGCAGAAATTTTGTAGTAGTCCAAGGCCTGCATTCGCTATGCCATCCAGGAGTTAAGGCAACGAACAAGTTGGTTAGCAAGCACTACGTTTGGCCTCGCATGGCAAAGGATGTCGCCAAAATCGTACGCTGTTGTATCCCGTGCCAAAAATCCAAAGTCCATCGCCACACCAAATCGCCACTTGGAGAGTATGCCGCTAGCGACGTCCGCTTCAAGCACATCAATCTCGATATCGTTGGCCGACTGCCCTCTTCGAACGAATATCGATACTGTCTTACGTGCATCGATCGCTTCTCACGATGGCCTGCAGCGATTCCCTAAGTTGACATCATAGCACAGTCAGTGGCCAGTGCACTTATTTCTGGCTGGTTCGCTCTTTATGGAATCCCGCTCCACATCACTTCGGATTTAGGACGGAAGTTCGAGTCCACACTGTTACAAGAGCTTTCTAAGATCTGCGGTTTTAAACATCTACGCACGACGGCATACCACCTACAAGCTAACGGCATGGTCGAACGGTGGCACAGAACATTTAAAGCTGCCATAAAATGTTCCGATCCAATCAACTGGAGCACTGCATTGCATATCGTCATACTAGGACTATGCACCACGATCAAATACGACATTGGGTTGAGTCCAGCTGAAATGGTGTACGGAACAACATTGCGAGTTCCAGGCGGATTTTTTTTCATCAAGCACTGAAAATCGCACCGAGTCTTAGTTTACCGAGGTTCTCCGGAAAACTATATCGCAGCTGCCAACTACTAAGCCAGTGCACCATCACATGCCAGTGCACCATAACACGCCAGTGCACCAAATCAATGCAAACACGTCTTTGCCAGAGTTGATCTAGTTAAAACTCCGTTGCAACCTAACTAAGAGGGTCCGTTTGAAGTAATAGAGAAACACGACAAATACTTTACTCTGAAAGGCCGCACAAATGACAATAATGTTTCTATCGACCGTCTTAAACCAGCATACATCTTCAAAGAGGAACGCCCTCGAATACAGGAGCAAACGAAAGCACCAATCGCTCAACCTGCCACGCAGGTATCGAGATCAGGACGACGAGTCAGGCACCCAGCGTGATACCTTTCCCAACTGGTACTCTAGGAGGGGGTACTGTGGGCAACACTCAGCAGCTTCAATAGTGTGGTCGAACGCGATGGCTTGCAGCAGTTCCGATATCGCGGGTGGCCTTCTCTAGGCGAATCTCTTATCACTACCTACCACGACAACGACATCTCGCAGCTGCTCAGCTTTACCACTTAAGCGCTCCGATTTGTCATAATTAACCAAATATATTACCAAGCTATGTAAACGTGTGAATGAACATTAAAGTAAAATTTCTGTGTACGATATACACTAAAATTTCAAAGATTCGGAAATAGTTAATTTGTTTGGTTTCGAAACCTTGAATTCTTTGTTAATCTTATTGTTAACAATTCTAAATAAAAATGTTCGCATGACACCTAATTTACTAAGGGTTTTAATCCCCAGTTTTTCTAAAGCGGACTGGGTATTTAAAAATTCGACATTATGATGGTGACGGTAAGTCCTGTCAAAAAAGTTTTCATCTGTTATTAATTCACCACGTAAAGTGCTGAATGTCAATACAGAATCTACTTTTCTCCCGACTTGCTTGCATTTACTACACCCATGGCTGGATGTATGTCCAGTCGTGCCTGTAATAAATGCGCGAGCAGGTGTATTGCAAACGAGGGCTCTAATTTCCAAACCTGTGACTTTATGTGAAATGGTTAAACCGTTCTTCAACATTTCGGCCAACTCGGACTCTTCGTAGTTAAGTATTGCTTGCACCTTGTCTTGAAGTAATACCTCCCCGTGTAATAACGAACTACAGGTACTCTACGGATTCCTTGAAAAAGTGGGACTTTTATCGTGATACTCTCATAGAAGGATTTGGTGAAATCCAGCTTTGCCCAGGTTTGAAATAATAACCGATAAATTCGGGATGGGATATGTATTTGAGACCGTTTTTTCATTTAGTTTAAAAAAGTCAATGACGAGTCGGTTTTTTTGTATTTCCATGCTCATCCTTACCCTTCTTATCCACAACCCATACTGGGTTATTATACGGGGTTTTCGAGGGTCTTATAATATTTTTTTTCAGTAGCTCTCGGATCTCAGCCTTGACGAATTCTGCTACTCCCTTTGGATATGGGTATAATTTAGTATATACCGGTTCCTCGTTTTCTGTGCGAATTGTGGCCACTATGCTTGTATTGCAGGGCAGTGCCTCGTCAGGATCTCCGAAGACACCCATTCGATTAGCCAATAATTCTTGAAATCCTGCCGCTGTCTCCTCAGGTTTTAATAGTCTATTTACACTATCGCGCGTTACCTATCGATATCGAAGGAAACGCATGCGTTATTGCGTCTGTTTTTGACAGCTGTCAGCTTTTATTGAAAAAGTAAAAAAAAAATGTACGAAAATAAGCAATTCGAACACCGACGAAAGCCTGATATTATCAGCCATGGAGCCGTTAAAGAATTTGAAGACATTGGGAGCAACCTGTTCAAGAAACTTGGATAGGAAATACAAACGAAAGTGCTGAACGCATTGGGCATGCCTGGGCCTAAATGTTCTTTCCACAATGTACCACACAATAAATAATTATTTTGTACATTCATTTTTAAATATGTTTTTAATTTAAAAATATGCTTTTCAACGGTTTTTTAAAAACGCCATATTGCGATTCTTGAAAGAGGCCCATCTAAGCGGTCGGCTAGCATCGATCCCAATTTGTGTTATATTTTATCTTTCTGTATAAGTTCTCCTGAACTCCACTGAATTCTGTCATTTACTTTGCCCACAGCTCCAGAAGTGCAGACCAGAAGTCCCCAAGAGTGCACTGCCCACACTGTCAGTTACTAGGTTTTGATTTTGATTTGAAGGTGAAACTTGTACGATAGTCAGAAAATAGAGTTGTTATCGAAAAACAGGTATTATCGACACAAACGTAACTTGAACGCAACTTGGACGCAACTTTTTCCCACCTCTAGGCCCCTAAACAAAACCTATGTAAAAAAACTACGTTTGCTCTGATGACACAAAAACGCAAATGTGCAAGTGTAAATGGGACCTAAGGCTCGGTAGTAAAAACAATGTGGCAAGAGCATTATATAGAACAACTGTTCACTTCTGCTGGATGTCGTTGCAGCCGTGTACGGACCTACCTTTAATCTTTCTATCGACGGGAGTGACATGTTTCACCTCTGCGAGTGGTCTTATATAATTTTTAGGAGCACCCGAATCCGATAAGAGTTTTATTTTCTACCCCGCTTTCGTTCGTTCCGCAAAATAATTATTATCTTCCTCAGCTTCTGAGACGAAATTTTCGTCAGTGACATGATTAGTTCGTTGGTATTTTGGTCCGGTAAGTCTGGCTGATCAATCGAAGGGCCTCTTTGGAGTCTGACATTGACCGGGACCATCCATAAGCTGTGTAAATCTGTGTTGTTCTTGTGGTCTAAGCTGTTCCACTGTTCCTCTCTCGACCAGTTGTTTTTCGCTTGTTTTCTATAAAAGTATGGGCTATTTCCTGCGATCATTGTCGGCATATCTGTTTTTTGGATTTGTTTGTTCCATTGTGCCCTTATTTGTAGGCTTCAAGCGAAATTGTTTGCAAAATTATAGCGCTCGTGATTGACTTCTACCTCTCGGGGCAACGCTAAAGCCGAGGGAAGATCCATTGGTCTGGCGGAAAACAGGATGTCGCTTAACGATTTCCTTTCCGGCATTGACTTAACAATATAAAGTGTTTCATTACACTGGACAGTGGGATTTATTTTTGCATCCCCGTAAGCTTCTACCTATTTTTGCAACCTCGTAAGCTTCTACAAATCGCATCAAATTTTATACTATCAATTCTTTTGACCATTTCATTGATTTGGATTTCGCAATTCTTTTCTTGAGTTATTAACACTGCTGCTACTGCGGAGTCGACAATTGAGTTTAGTAGTTCCTCTGTAAGGGCCAAGTTTGTTTTGTTCGGTTTTTGTCTATCCGTTTGGGAGTTTATTTTGATGCTTTTAATTCCTTGTAGCAATTCTTCTAATTTTCTTTCACTATTTAAATGTTTCTCCTCTACTGGCTCATAGACTGATTAGGGAAGTTATGTGCAAATGTTTGTCTTAATATAATATTTTTACAATATTAGGGAGCGGATATTGTGTTCAAATAGTGTAATGTTTTCTTGTAGTTAATAGAAATATATTTTATATTAAAGAATTATTTAGAATAAGTTTGTATTTACAGTTTCTGATTTAAATATAATATATTTTTGTAGATAAAGAGTAAATATTTTAATGTTTTTAATAATGTATTTGCTGAGTGCAACAAATATTAGAGATTGTTCGTTTTACTAACAATTCATAAGTAGCTTTTATTGATCTTATATAATTTTTTTTACTGAGCGTTCCACTTAACATTTTTAATTTTTTTTCCAGAGCTGGTTTTAATAATTCTTCCTCTGCTGTGGCAATGCTTAAGTTCCACTTCTTCTTGTTTTGGTTTACGTTAAGTGCTTTTCACGCTCCACGCGTCCACACTGGTGTCTCTTTTTTTATACCCTTGAAGGGTGTTCTAATTTTAGTCAAAAGTTTACCATGCAGTGAAGGAGACATTTCCGACCCTATAAAGTATATACATATACTTTTGATCAGCATCAACAGCCGAGTCTATCTAGCCATGTCCATCTGTCTGTCTGTCTAACATAGCTAATTTGTACAATATTTGAATACAATTTGAGATATGACCATTTTGTATTATTGTTGAATTTCGGTTTTAATTTTATCAAAATCTGACAACTACTTGTATATCACATAGCTGTTATAGAACAGATAAAGAAATTTTGAATAAAATTAAAACTGAAATTCTGGAATAATACAAAATGTGTGGAAAATTAGCAATTCATTTATTCATTTGCGTCTTCGCTAGAACTGAATACATATTTTATTTCTTATTCTTTTTACCAATCCTCTTCTCTCTGGTGTGCTGTTCGGCTACGTTAACTTACATGACCTCAAAAGTATTAAAAAACATTACTTTTCGAACACATAACCTTAAATATCTCCAAATCCTGACGTAATGGATTAGTTCTTAGCCCGGATTCGGATTCTAGGCAAAAATACGTGGGAAGAGACCTCTAACTTTTGCATCATTCGCATATGAATAAAATACGCTTCAAATTTGTTTTTAACAGTTTTTCGATTGATTGGCTCGATGTGTTGTGAGAGCTCGTCAAAATTAGCATAAACCAGCAAAGAGAAAATTCGCTATATTTTACAATTTTAGTAGTTTATGGGCCCGATACGAAATGGTGCACAAAAGTGGTTTGCTAGGTTCCTTACCGGTTATTTCGATGTCAAAGGTGCACCACGCGTTGGGAGGCTTGTTGTCCAAAATTACAATAAAAGCATGGAAAAACTGGAAACAGACCGTCACGTGAGCACTTATTCAATAGCTAAGGAACTTAAGTTCGGCCAGAAAACCGTTTGGAACCATTTGCATAACCTTATATTCAAAAATGTACTCGATGTTTGGGTGCCACACGTACTAACGCAAGAAACATGATTGACCGAATTTCAATCTGGGAATCGCTGCTGAATCGCACCCGTTTTTGAAGCGGATTTTGACTGGCCATGAAAAATGGGTCACTTACGACATCATGGAGCGAAAACGATCGGGGTGGGATGCTTCCCCGTGACGGTGGCCAAGCCCGGATTGACGGCCAGGAAAGTTTTGATGTGTGTTTGGTGGGATTCGCAAGGAATCATCTACTACGAGCCGCTCCCCTATGGCCAAACGCTTAATTCAGCCCTCTATTGTCAACAACTGGACCGTTTGAAGACAGTCCTCATCCAGAATAGGCCATCATTGATCAACAGAGGCCGAATTGTGTTCCAACAATACAAGGTCAAGTCACACACATCGTTGTTGAATCGCCAGAAGCTCCGGGAGCTCGAAGGAGAGGTCCTTATGGATCTTACGAACCTTGCACTAAGTGATTACCACTTGTTCCTATCCATGGCGAACGCGCTTAATGGAGAAAAGTTGGCCTCAAAAGAGGCCTGAGAAAATTCTCTCTCCGAGTTTTTTGCCAAAAGGCAACAAGTTTACGAACAAAACGGTGTATATTAAAAAGTAAATTGGACAATTCTACACAACGTTATAATCTTTTGAAAAAGCAATAAAAAAACGAACGTTTTTTTACTTCACTTATATAACTGCACCATGTAAATGGATTTACTCCTCAGAACGCTGTTTGGCTTGGTTTAACCTAATGAAAGTTAAACGTTGTAACGGCCCTCTCTTGGGTTGCTCGGCCTAGCTCCTGTAAGTGAGAAAATAAGATTCCGCGAGTGTGTGTGACTAGAAGGCTTCGTGATACTTTGTAGATAGGGTGTGCGGGCTTGCGTTCCTGTAGTTCGGGGAATTGATTTCCGATAATTATCGATTGGCGACAGAGTTGCCATATTGTAAAGATTGGCAGATAATCGATTGTTCAGGGCGGATGCCGCCGCCTATTGTTGGCGTTACCTGATGTTGTCCATTTTCAAGCGCTGGCGAGGTTGGCTGGTTGAGGGGGGTATGCCTCACGAATCTCCCGTTTGCCGCGTCAACAACGGTATGTGGGGCTTGCAACCTATAGACTGTATAAGGCACCAAAGTAACCATGTCCTTATGTAATCCATGTTTCCTTGAAGTCCAATAATTATTAAAATTACAAAAACAATAATACATTGCTTCACGCATGTGTTTTTTCCATAATAATAAAAATCGTGATAAGGAATATATACTAATTTAAATAATAAGGAACTTTAATATATTAATAATAATAGTGTGCGGCGCGGGGCATCCTGCTCCCTTGTCCGGTTGTAGAACCGTTGGTGTTGACATCGTGTTTTCTCCCGTTCGGAGATTTGGCGTCTGTCTCGCCACGGCTATAGCCATAGGGTACCTGAGCTTGCGCGGCGTCGGTCGTGCTTTGATCACCGCCGTGCTCTTGTTTCGGCCGACGTTCTCCTTCTGCCGCTTCTTGAACCTTCTTGTCCATCATTATTTTTTTCCTTTGGGAGTAATTAGTCCCTCTCCTCCTAAGTATTCTTTCAAGTCGTTGCCGAATGCTCGCTGTATTTTGCCTAATTCAACGTTTTTATCTCTTGTTATCACTGGTGATATTAGATTTAATACCCTGAATGGACCCTCAAACTTAGGTGCGAGCTTGGCCGAAAATTTCTCGCATGATTTCTCTTATGTTATCGATACTATCATATAAGAAAAGATTAATGAAAAACTGCAACACGGTAACATCAGAACGAAAGAACAATAAGAACTGGAGAATAAAAAGCATCAGATGAAATTTGAATGAAACCGCGTATCTTTAAATATATATATAAATATATATTTTTTATATAAATTGTAATGCACTACAAATTGGCGACGAGATTAAATTCAGTGTATCAATATATATTTCTCATACTAAAGAACTAGTGAGATGGTTCTGAGGTTCTTACACACTCCATACTTCCTACACGTGTTCCTACCCACATCCCATCCAAAACATCTCACAAAGGGCAGTGGTGACGTCCTGAGGCCAGGGTGCCATCTCACTCCCCTAAGCCAGGGTGTTATGCGTTCCGTGCACATTGGCTGACTTGCAGTCAGGGGTAACCGACTGAATTCGGTTGGAGCCTCACCGATACCTGGCCGCCTCGGTGAGTATACCTAGCCCCAGCGTGTTATTTGGGACTATGAAACGCTGGTACTACCTACTCGTGAGTCCAAGGAGACGAAAAGAAAGAACACCGCATCGCTGGGGGGCTCAAAGACCTCGGAAGTCGCAAAGCGTCCGAAGGCGGCCTCGTACGCCAGTGTAGCTAAGGTCACTAACATGGCCATACTGGCGCGGGACTACCCGAGGAGACTCCAGACGAAGGAGGAGCTGACGGCGGTGGAGCAGGCCCTCGTCGAGGAGATGAGGAAGGGCAAGACCGCAGCTCTTAACTTCAATGGCATCCAGTTCCGCGACGGTCTAGTCCTAGTGGACTGTATGTACAGCGATGCAAGGAAGTGGTTGGAGCTGACGGTCCCCAGCATCAGCACTAAGGTGGGTGGCAGCTCCGCACCTGCCTGCAGGAGGACCTACCGGTGACTAACGTCGTCACGATTTACCTGCCCCGCACAACAGCCGAGATGATGGAGAGATCTCTTGTACTGCTTAATGAGCAGAACAAGGGCCTGCTCACCGACACCTGGCGTGTTATCCGGCACCTGGAGTCGAAGGGCGGCAAGGTGCTTGGCCTGGATGAGGAGGCGCTTACACTCCTCAAGAAGCGAGAAATACTTGTGAGCTATCGTTTCGGCCAGCTAAAATGCCGCCTGCATAAGAAGCAGGAGTCTGCGGAGCCGGAGTTGTCCACGGAGGCACACGTCGACGATGTACCTGGCACATCAACGGCAGCGGAGGCCAAGGAGTTAGCTGATCTCGGTCTCTCTAGAGGGGCTGGACCTGACGCGCCTGCACATGGGCGGCGTAGAGGAGCCAACCAGCCACAAGGAGACATCCGATGATGAGCGGACGCCCACCGAGATGATATCGGCAGGTTGGTCTCCAGGGCTGATGCTCATCCAGGAGCCTTGGGTCGTCAGAGGCAGGATCTGCGGCCTAATTAAAGTGAGTATGTAAACTATTGCAGATGTAAGGGAGGCAGCACCGAGAGCATGCATCTTTGTGCGAAAGGATATTAACTTTCTATGTCTCTCTAAATTTCTCAACAGAGATATAGTAGCGGTGATGAACACCAGCGAGCACGGGAGTATGGTGGTGGCGTCAGTATACTTCCCAGGAGACGTGACGGATGCTTCTCCACCAGAGGTTCAAGATCACTTTGGGCAATGAGGGGGTCTCCCGGTTGATTCGCAACTGGAAGGTCTCCTCAGAACCGTCAATGTCAAATCACAGGATCATCCTGTTCGACAGTCATTGCAACCTCAACGTCAGCAGGGTTATCAGGAATCCACGACGGACTGAGTGGCCAGCCTATCAGTCCTGTCTAGGATTAAATCTGAGCAGGCTGAACCAGAATAGAAGAGTATCCTCTCCGGAAAACCTTGAGCAACTGTCAAGAGAAGTAAGTGAGACAATCTTGGATGCATATCATGCAAGCTGTCCCGAAAAATCCATAGAGTCCAACAGAGACAATCCCTGGTGGAATAGGAAACTAGGGATATTTCTTGCATAAGTCAGAAAGCTGTTTAAAACAGCTATAAAGAACCGCGCATATTGAGAATTATACACCAAAAAGCTGACGGAATATAACAAAAAAATCCGGTACAGTAATTTTGTTCCACCATAGAGTAAGCCGCACCTGCAGCCAGAGTGTTTAATGCAATCTCAAAAGGCAAAGTACTTTCTGAACTTAGTCTGAAAAGGGCAGATGGGTCATTCACCGAAAACGAGGAGGAGAAAGCGGAACTTCTCCTGCAAACTCTCTTCCCTCTGTGCAGAACCATCTTCAATGTAGACAACAGTTACAAAAGGATCCCCAACGGGAGACCCAACTGGAGCCTGGCTGCAGCGATCGTAACTGAACAGAAGATTAGGTGGGCTTGAGTACACTCTGCTCTTACAAGGCTCCGCGGGTGGATAGAATCATACCCATCCATCTTCAGAAGGGTGTCGAACAACTAATGTTGTTCCTCATAAGTTTTTTCAGGGGAGCCTAACAATGAGTTATATTCCTAGGGCATGGAAAACGGCTAGGGGGATCTTTGTTCTGAAAGTTGGGAAGAAAGACCCCTTTAATCCAAAATCCTTCAGGCCGATCAACGTAACCTCCTTCCTGATGAAAACCCTTGCAAAGATTGTGGACAATCACATTAGAAACTCGCACTCTGCATGCGCATTAGCATGCCTATAAAGAAGGAAAGTCTACTGAATCGGCTCTCTTGAGTCTAGTCTACAGCGCTCTGTAACGGCCAAAGGGGTGGCTCTTTGTGCATTTATGGACATAGAAGGTGCTTTTGACAACACAGCTCATGATGCTGTGGTAAGAGCACTCTGTAGAAGGGGAGTTGAGACGGGCCTCACGACCTGGCTCGGCAAACTCCTTGACAGCAGAAAAGCAGAAGTCACTGTTAACAGTGTGACTGTTAGAGATCAAACCACCAGAGGCTGTCCGCAGGGTAGTGTCCTATCACCACTACTCTGGAGCCTCGTGGTGGACGAGTTGCTGGTTAAACTTACAGAAAATGGGTTTGAAGGTCAAGGCTACGCCGATGACATCATTCTTATCTGCAAAGGAAATTTTGAGAGCACATTGTGCGACAGGATCACACTGAGCCTAAGACTTAGCTTAGACTGGTGCAGAGACGTGGGGCTGAATATCAATCCAGCGAAAACCACAGTTGTCGCCTTTACCAATCGGTACAAGCTGAAATCCATTCGGCCCATAGCCATTAGGGGCACAGAAAAACCGATCTCCACTGTAGTCAAATAACTGGGAGTCATCCTAGATAAACGATTACTGTGGAGACAACATGTGGAACATGCTGTTCGCAAGGCCACTTTGGCCCTAATGAGCTGTAGATCTCTTGCAGGGAAAATATTCTACTTTGGATGTACATTGCTATAGTGAGACCCATAGTCAGCTACGGTGACATTGATGTCACGAAAAGGCAACTGGGCAAACTCCTAAAACTTGCCTGCACGTGCATCTCGGGCGCTATGCCCACTTGCCCATCCACTGCCCTGGATATGCTGCTCGGGCTTCCACCACTGCACTTGCATTCAAAGTACAGTGAGCGCAGGATAACAGGGGCATGACCAGCTGATTCGGCTGCGACTGCAACTGACCTGTTATTAGAATATCCGCAGGATGTTCAACTGGCCAAGTTCAGCTTTGATAAGCTCTTCAAATCGGAGCTTAGCAACAAGTCGAAGTGGACTTATGATGTGAAACCACATGCTATTAGGTGGTACACTGACAGTTCACTAAAAGAGAATGGTGCGGATGCGGGGGTCTGCGGACCCCAACTCAAATATGACGAACCTCTAGGGAAATTTGCCAGTATCTTTCAAGCGGAAGTACACGCGATAGAGAGATGTGCTTCGTTCAACATTCAGCGTGGTTACAATCGGAGAGACATAGCCATTTTCTCAGATAGTCAGGCTGCAATCAGAGGACTCAGTGCACATAAGATTGTTTCCAGACTAGGAACACTCAATGAGTTGGGTGCGAACAATAAAGTAACCATATACTGGGTACCAGGCCATCCGGGGATCCCCGACAATGAAGTGGCCGACATCATGGCTAGAAAGGGAGTACCCCCTTCAATGGTCCGGAACCCTACTGTGGACTAGGGCCAGGATTCATCAGCCAGAGTAGTCGTGTGGATCTTATGATTGCCTGCGATAACTTCTGTTAGTTAAAGTCCCGGGCCTATGCAATAAGACAACATTTTTATGCGAAGATTAGCATTTATTCTTCAACATAATTTACTTCCAACTCAATACACTTGTTCCATCGAGTTTCTAAAAGTTCGATGCCTTTCTTATAGTAGTCGTCAGGAAACTCCTCAAAATAAGCGTTTGTAATAGCGATAACTTCTTCATTTGAGTAGAAACGCTTACCAGCGAGCCATCTTTTGAGGTTTGGGAACAAATAGTAATCTGGAAAATAGGGTGGGTGAGGAACAAATTCATACCGCAATTCAGTTATATTGCTCATGGTTTTGATCGCTTTGCGAGCTGGTGCATTGTGTTGGTGAAAAAGAATTTTCTTTTTAGCCATATGTGGTCGTTTAGCTTTGAGATCTGCATCAAACCGATCCAATAAGTCACTATAGTATTGAGCATTGATTGTTTTTCCTTTCTCTAAGTAGTCAATATGGATAATACCGCGAACATCCCAAAAAACTGTCGCCATAACCTTGCAAGCAGAATATTGCGTTTTCGGACGCTTTGAAGCAGTTCCAACAGCTTCTTCCCACTGTTTTGATTATTGACTGGTCTCTGGTGTATAATGGTGGATCCAGGTTTCATCGACGGTCACAAAACGGAGCATAAACTCCTGCCTATTGCACTTTAACACATCCAAATTGTGTTGAGAAACATCAACCCTTTCCAGTTTTGTTATTCTGTGAGCACGCGCGGCACCCATCGTGCACATAGCTTTTTCATATTTAATTTATTTATTTATGTACACGTCCAGTTGAGATCTTAAGCATCTCAGAAAAATCACGCACATTGTGTTTACGGTCGTCAGTCACTAATCGTAATACTTGTTTAATCACTTCTGGTGTTGTTGCATCTGAAGGCCTTCCTGAAAGGCGTTCATCACTTGTGCTTGTACGACCAAGTTTAAATTCTTGCATCCATCTCTTAACCATTGCATTTGATGGTGCAGATGAGCCATAATACTTTTCAATCTTCTTCTTTGTTTCTTTAGCCGTTTTGTCTCTCAAATAATAATGTTTTATCAAAACCCGAAACTCGTTTTGTTCCATGTTAAACAAACTGACTCACTTGATGACACTTAATTTACTCTATTCAAATAACTAATTCCATATCTCACTTCCGATATGTTGTTTTGAAGGTTTGTACATGTAAAACACAAAAAGAGATTGGTATAAATAACTCTACTTCCTAGGGGACTTATCCAACAGCCTAGTACAATAGCAAGAGGACCAAAGACTGTTTGTTGAGCAAAGAATCACTCCGAATAGTTACGGGTTTCCTGACCGGGCACTGCAGACTGCGCTAGCACCTGTACAATCTCAAAATAGGGGAACAAACTGTCTTTGCAGACTTTGTCTGGATGGAGACGAGAGTCCGGAACACCTACTTGAGGAGTGCCAAGCTATCAGTCGGTTGAGGTTGGCCCACTTTGGAGGCCCTACCCTCACCACGCAGGAAATGAGGGCTCTTCGACCAGGCGACATCATCGCATTCTTGCATTCGATTCACCTTCTCGAGGATCTATAGCTCATACACTAGGACGAGGGCACAATAGACCTTAGTGGTCGCAGTGCACATACCTCTTTTAAATATTATTATTATTATTATTATTAATATATATCTGCACATTCATCTGATTTTTTTTTTTTTTTAATTTTTATTGTTGGTGTAATTGGCTACAAACAATTTTACTTATGACTATTATTTTAGAACAATTTGTACATAAGGGATAAATTCATCTGAATAAAGTTGTTTAATACAAAAACTACGAAAATGAAAGGCGAGCAAAAGGACGACAAGATGCCGACCACAATCTCAAACTCAATATTTTATTAGACGTCTGCTGTTCCATAATTTTCTCCAAACAATGAGTTTTTTGAGATCTTGAAAAAAACAATTGGACATCCATTTCACTGAGCTTAATTTATCAGACGAAAACTCAAAGAAGGCAACTCTTCTGAAATCGATCAGATCTGTTTCCTACAGTGTTTTGCACTGTCCCGATTCGCCTGTAAAAAAATCGTATAAAGACATTTGTTCGGTTCTTGTTTCACATTATACTCCACCAACTATAGTGGTTTGCACGATTGAAACAGTTGGTTGCACAGATGAAGTGCAAATTTGGCTAATATTGGAGGCGTTTGTCTTAAACCAATTGGTCATTAGTCTTCCTACCACCATATTCGAGCGAATTTGTGAAGAAGACGAAAGCCTTTCATTACCTGAGGCTTAACGAAACGAAATGATAATCGAAACGAAAATCACCACAAAGAGTTTAAATGAGAACATCAACTACATCCAGCGAAATAACTACACGAACCAGAGACAAAGCAAGATCAACAAAAATAACTTCAGTTGGAGCCTTCAAAAAGCTTTCAAGGGCAATGCAAATCAACGAAGCTTCAGAGCTGATAGCGAGCTTTCCAATAATGGGCATCAGCGGAAACCATGCCCACATTGCGGATGGACAACTCGGACACTTGTACATACAAGGATTGTCATTGTCACATGTGTGGAAAGATCGTGCATTTGGCAAGCGTTTTTAAATTAAAATACAAAAAATCGGTATCTTATATAACAAATTCTCAATTTGAAGATAGCGATGATTGTAATAATTATGATTCTTCTATATTTTATATTTAAATCTGATTTGGGGTCTTATAATGGTTGCACTGTAAATTTAAAACTGGAAGATCAGGATAAGCCAATATTTTTCAAGCTAAGACGGTAATCATTGGCATGAAAAAATTGAGCAAAAGTTACATACATTAATTAAGCAAAGTGTTCTTGAGCATGTCGACAGTTCTGAATGGGGAACGCCACTAGTTTCCACACTTAAGCCAGATGGTGAGACTAGGATTTGCGGTGATTACAAAGTTACTTCAAATAGGCATTTAACAGAAGTAAGATATCCTTTGCCTCAAATGTACGACATTTTCGCGGCTCTTCAGGGCGGTGCATTTTATACTAAATTAGATTTATCTAACGCCTAAAATCATCTTCACTTAATAATAATAATAATAAACTGGGGAGATCTCCTTACAGAGACCTAAAGCACTGCGACCGAGTGGTCTTTTGTCCCTGTAGTACTCCCATTACATAGAGACAAGACTTGCTCAACTTCCCTTATGAAGGCAAGCAGATCTCTTGTCGAGGCTTGCCTGATCTGCGAAGCTGTTAAGAGATCGCTGTGCAGGTGCCTCCTTCTGGACCAAATAATGGCTGGACACTCACAAAGAATGTGTTTGGTCGTCTCGTCGTCCTCTTTACAGAGCCTGCACTCCGTGTCTGAAGACAGACGCATCTTGTGAAGATGATAGTTTAAGACATGGTGGCTGGTAAGGTAGGCTCCCAATAGTCTTAGGTCCATCATGGAACACCCGTCAGTGTTCCGTCGCAAGTGCGGATGTATCAGCTCTTTAGCTTGACGACATCCTGAACTGTATAACCAATACCTGGATTTAGCTCCCTTAACCTATCTTACAACCATATCGTTGGCAGCGGCCCACCCTAGGCCACAGAATGGCTTCGGGCCGTGTAATAGAGTCGCTGAGCCGACTCTTGCTAGCTCATCCGCGTTTTCGTTGCCGAGAATTCCGGCATGACCGGGAACCCAACAAAAATGTACCCTTTTCCCAGTGGAGAGCTGCTGGAGGCTAGTCCAGCAGTCCGCGACGAGTTTGGAGCTTATCCTCCAAGGGGATAGAGCTTTGATCGCCGCTTGGCTATCTGTATAGATATTTATTGTAGCTCCTCTCATTCTTTTGTCAAGGATGAGTTTAGAGCAGACCTCAATGGCATGAATCTCTGATTGAAAGACACTTTGCCATCTACCCAGTGCAATCGAGACTCTGGTGTTAGGTCCAAAGATCCCCGCACCCGCCCCTTGCTCAGTTTTGGACCCATCAGTGAACCACTTCAGGCTACCGGGGTCACAGCAAGGGTTGCCATTATCCCGTGCTCTACGGTCTGGGACGAAAGTCCTAAATTTCGCCCCAAATTAGAGCTTCGTGGTCATGAGATCTGTTTGGCTGCAGATCTCTAAGCCAGAAACATTTTTCAAAATACTGACATGACCAGCAACATTTGTTAGTAACCCAGATGTGAGTTTGATTCTAAGAAGGCTTCTAGTGGCTCCTTCTTGTATGTGAATATGTAGCGGAGTTAATCGAATGATTTTCTCCATAGCCACAGTTGGGTATGTGCGTTAAGCTCCCGATAGACATGCACACACTAGCCGCTGCAACTTGCTACACTTCTGAATGGCCGAGACCTGCTGTACCTTGGGCCACCACACAAGAGCAGCATAGGTCAAAATAGGCCTGACCATCATGCAGTAAACCCACAGGATGGATTTGGAGTCAAGGCCCCACGTTTTACCATATTATTATTATTATTACAAAGGCCTTGTTGCACTGCGACCAGATGATTAGATCTTTTGTGCCGGCCTGTAGGATTAGGGTAGAGGCCCTATACCTAGGCTTTTGATAAAAGATAGCACTTTGGTAGGGTCTATTTGTTCCCAAATCCTGTAGGGGGGAATAAGTTCACCTCCTAGATGTTGAAGTCGACGTCTGATTAGCGAGGGGCACTCACATAGAATGTGTTCTGATGTTTCTTGCTCCATCTCGCAGAATCTGCATGTGTCGATTTCTGAAAGTTTTAATTTCTTAAGGTGATACCTAAGGTTGCAGTGACCCGTTAGGTAACCTGTTAGAGTGCGAATTTCACTCTTTGATAGGTTGATGATGCGTTTTGATCGCATCATCTGGGGGACAAGAAATTGTTTGGCTTGTCTCAGACCTGCACTGTCGGTTGTGAAGATTTAACTCTGCTTCCTCCCAATTCCTGAGTAGTTCTCTTTTGTGTCCTTTCGATAGTCCACAGAACGGCTCAGGGCCGATAAATGGTGTCATCTCCCCGCGTTTAGCTAGGGAGTCTGCCATCTCGTTTCCTATATGGCCTTCATGCCCTGGCACCCAGCCCACCGTTAGGGTGTTTTTGGAGGCAAGGGCATTCAGCTGCTGGAAACAGGTCTCTACAAGTCCGGATGAGATCGTAAAGGAACTCAGCGCTATGAGCGCTGCCTGACTGTCAGAGAAGATGTAAATCCGTGCGCCTTGCATTTTCCTGCGAAGGCATTCACGAGCACAGATTTCTATAGCGTGTATCTCTGCTTGGAAAATGGTTGGCGACTTCCCCATGGCTATGGATTTGTTGAACCTAGGTCCGAAAATACCAGCCCCGGTATCACCGTTTTCCAGTTTTGATCCATCAGTGTACCATGTTTGTGATCCACTGGGTAGAGATATTGATTTTGTTTTCCAGGACTACAGAGTAGCTTCTGTGGAGAACAAGTTTTGGTTTTTGCTCGTCAGTTACGCGCAGAATGGGATCATTTAATAGGGGTTCAAGGACCCTAAGATGCCCGGTAAGATCACCACTCTTGAAATTGGTGATGTTTTGAAG
>VNJV01001337.1:0-22481 GCA_008042635.1 Drosophila nikananu | reverse complement strand
TTTGATTTGCAAATTATAACGATTTGACATAATAACATCAAATGTAAATAGCCTTCCCAAACTAAAAACTTTAATACTAACCCACATAGTACGCAAGCAGGCAAACAATCTGGCAGCACGCCAGTAGTCACTAACACCTAACACGTACAGGCAAGTGCTTGGTGTCATACGGCCCACTTGAATTTATTGACCTTATGTATTTTATATATTATCAACAACCCTAATGTTTACACACTTCTCTCTTCCTCTAGTCGATCTTACTTTTATTTCTGTTCCTCTGGTCACTCTTTCTTACGTCTCTTTTCATTGTCCATCTCCAGTTGTCTCTCTTCCTTTTTTCTCACTTCCCTTTGTGTCTCTTCCTTTTGACTCTCTTTCTTTTGTCTTTCTTCCTTTTGTCTCACTCCCCTTTGACTCATCTCCTTTTGTCTCACTTCCTTTTGCCTCTCTTTCCTTTGTCTCTCTTCCTTTTGCTTCTGTTCCTTTTGCCACTCTTTTTGCTGTCTCTCTTCGTTTTGTCTCACTTCCTCTAGTCTCTCTTCCTCTTGTCTCAGTATCTCTGTTCACCCTTTCTTATGTCTCTTTTCCTTTTGTCTAATTTCCCGTTGCTTCACTTCCGGTTGTGTATCTTCCATTTGTCTTTTTTCTTTTATCTTTTTGTCTCACTCCCCGTTGACTCATTTCCTTTTGTCTCTCTTCCTTTTGTCTTTATCCGTTTGTCTCTCTTTCTTTTGTCTCTCTTCCCTCTAGTCCATCTTCCTTTTGTCTTCCTTTTGTCTCTCTTAATTTGTTTCTTTACTTTTCTCTCAGTTCCCTATGTGTACAGTTTCTTAAAGCTTCAATAAAACATTTTAAAAAAAAGATCGAAAGCAAAGCGGGATCATCACATTTCGGCAAAAATTTTTGATATTGTAGCAATCGAAAGGTGAAAAAAAAGTTTTGTGGAAGTATTCACAAAAGAAGCAAATTTAACAAATGGCTTAAACTTAAAAAAAAACCGTGCGAATAGGGAAAGAAGTTTCCTTTTTTTTTCGCTTTTTCTAACAATTTTTGGGAATGAACAATTTAAATGTTACGAGCAAAAAAACTGAGAAAGTAGGATTTTTTAAGTAAAATATTTTAATTGTATAGTATTCCAAAGGCAAGAAGAAGAAAAATTCGCATGGAGGGAATGTGCGACAGGAAAAGACGTAATTATAGAAAAGATTATATGAAATTTAGTTGACAAACGATATTGTTAATTTTAAGTATTTCAACATTCAACCTGTTAGAATTTGTCTAACGTTTGTTTAAAAAAAAGCAGGAAATTTAAATTGTTTGTTCACATCGTTTCGCATTGCACCATTTTTATAAATATACTATCTCGTATTAGGACTATTAGTAGAGCTGGGAAAAAATCGATTTAAAGTGAATCGATTTTTTTTTTTAATTTTAAGAAAACATTTATTTAAGTCGATTAAAATTGAAATTTTTCTAAATTAAAACAAACTTGTTTTTTCTTGACTGAAATTGGAAATAAATTTCAAAATTATAATAGTTATCAAAAAGAAATAATAATAATAATGGTGTTCTTCACCCTTTAGGTAATATCATTTTAGGATATTTGTACATACAAATTTAAAGCCTAAATAAATAATTACCTTATTATCATGTTTTTAATATCTTTAAA
Source organism: Drosophila nikananu (assembly GCA_008042635.1). NCBI lineage: Eukaryota > Metazoa > Arthropoda > Insecta > Diptera > Drosophilidae > Drosophila > Drosophila nikananu. The sequence goes on along the minus strand of VNJV01001337.1, from coordinate 20,812 downwards.
CAAAAAAAAACGTATTTTTCAGTAATCTAAGGGACACAGTAATTTTCTATTTAAGTCGATTCTCAAAAATTAAATCGATGAATCGAGAAAATAAATAATGATCGATTTATCGATTCGATCCTCGTGAGAAGAAAATCGTTGTGCTCTATAAAATTTTTTTCTATACATTTTTTAAATTTCGGAATTGTGGAACACACCTTTTTTTTGCACAATATCTCTATCGAAAATTTTTTTTTTCAAATTCCAAAAACTGTAACGTTAACTATATATAAGAAAGAAACATTTGGCTTTTACCGATTGAAAAAAATGTTTTTCTGATGATTCCAATGACTTTAAAAATAATTTTTATTTTCGAGATTTTGAAAATCAAATGAAAACTCAACACCTTTCAGACAAAAACTTTATTACGGCTGTAAAATAGATATATTATAAATGTTGAAAAGTAAGGAGGCGATTATTTAGTCACATTCACAGTTTTTGCACGTAAAAACATTGCTAGATACAGTTACGCAAAAGTATAGCATACAGTGTGGCAAAATCTGCTTGATTCCCTCCAAAACGGCGACATAACTGACGTTGTCAACTTTTATGGCGTATTAACACGGCATGATACCTGAAAAATGATCATAAGTCAAAAACACCAAATAAAATACAATTTAACGATTGCAAAACACTGACATTGAGTATTCCACAATTCCCCACTCAAAGTGTTAAATAATTCCCCACGAGTTATGTTTTGCAATATAGCGGAGTGCAAACGATTGAAAGACTTTTCACCCAAAATTACTTTTGTGTATCGAAGGGCGAAAGTTCAAGGAAAAAAAAAAAGCAAATTTACGTTAGTGGGTTTGCAACAGCACTTCCAAAACACAGCAGCAAAAAAACACTTTAGTAAACTTAATTTTCCAGTCACGGCCACAGGGACAGATATACACTGATACACTGCACGTTTGCTTCTAGAAAAATTAGCTCTAACAGAGATGACACAAAATAAGCTGTTATAATCTGATTCCGTTGACCCATGCGCAAATGACAGCGCTGTTCCACAATACCTCCTGCACCACAATTCCCCACTTTCCCCTATAAATTCCTTTGATTTCGAAGTTAAATAAAAAAAATTGATATCTTTTCTAAAGCAAATATGGAGAGAAAGCTGTTAATTTTTCTAATCTGGCAACTCTTAGATTTTTCGCTCGCAACAGTTGTCTTATGTTAGTATCCGTAAACGCTATAAGTCAGAAAGTTCTTCTGTCTCAGCCGTTTTTTTTATTTGGAGATTTGCTACTTTCTAAAAATTGAATGTAATGTGCAGTGGCTATTAGTGTGCATAAGTTTCCATATCGTTCCGACAAAAATACTGAATGTGAATAAGCTATAACGACGACAAAGTCAATACATCGATTTTTTTATTATCACCAATACAAACAAACGGGCCTCGTTTTTGTGTGTAATGTTGGCTTTACGTATTAATATTTCATTTAGATTTAAAATTTTTAGCGAACAGAAACAATGAAATGTGAAGTTACAATTCCATAAAAAACCTTTTTACCTTTGGTAGACGATAACTTTACCACAAACTTGGTTTAACGTGTTACAAAATTTCCGATTGATATTAGTTACAAACACATAACTTTCAATAAAACAAATGTACATCTAACACAATTTTTAAGACAATCAATTCATTTGTTAATTTTTTATTGGGTATCAATAATCATCATATAACATAATTACTTTACGTTTTAGGGAATTAAACGTAGGGCTGTCTTTAGAACCTTGCAAAACAACGTATATCGAACGAAACAAACGAGCGTGCTCTTTGACGCTGTTTTATTTTGGTCAAAAAGGCACATTGTAACAAATGCAGGACAATCGCAATATCTATAACAGCAGCAACCATGTTTCATCACTTCCGCACACAAAAATGCACCGTAATTTCAAACTCCTAGCAGATCCACAGTTGGTAAAATGCGGTGCCAAGTTATATCGCTACGACGGTGTTGTGCCAGGTGACCCGACCTACCCAACAATAACACCAAGGGATCCACGCAATCCACTCATTCGCATTCGTACCAGACCGGTTGAACCACTCATGCTGCTTATACCAAGGTGAGATTATAAATAAATATAAATATAAGCTAACGGTTAAAACTTCACCCACAGGTTTGTTATTGATTCTGATTACGTTGGACAGCCACCTGCTATTGAAGTTACGGTTGTCAACCTCAATGACAACATTGATCGGCAGTTTCTGTCAAGCATGTTGGACAAGTGTGGAGCTTTCGATGAAATAAATATTTATCATCATCCTACAACAAACAAACATATGGGTATTGCCCGCATTGTGTTTGAAAGTGCCAAAGGAGCCAGACAGTTTGTGGAAAAATACAATGAAAAGTCGGTGATGGGAAAGGTATGGTAAATGTTAATTTATTTGTAATCAAACTCTAATATGTTTACTTTAGATATTAAATGTGTTTTGCGATCCTTTTGGTTCTATTTTAAAACAAACTCTCGAAAGCCTTACAAGCCGAAGTGTGGGGAAACCTTTAACAGGTACCAATGTATCTACCCATTCACAGCAAGATGGTGATTTTAATCAAAGTTGTACTGAAGTTGACTCCTTGGATCATTCGAATTCTGGGTACAACCATTTACAAAATAATCTTGATGTTAGAGTACGATGTAGAGAACGTAACTGGGATCGCGGTAGAGATAGAGAGAGAGGTCGTCATTTCAAAGATCGTAGTCGCCAGTCATTGGAAAAAACGTATAGTCATGAGCATGGAGTACGTGAAAAACATTCCTCTTTTTTTAAGAATGATCGGCATTATTATAGACAACGTTCTAGAGATAAAAGTCCTGAAGTTCCGAGGGACAGAACATTTATTGGAAGAGAGCGTGACTATCATCGATCTGGTGAAAGAGATGCCATTCGGGACCGAATAAGAACCCGAGAACAATTAAGAGGAAAAAAAGAACATCGATATACCTCGCCAAAAGAACGAGATTACCGAGACCGAGATCGCGAACGGTATTCCGAAAAAGATAGAAAAGACCGAGTTAGTCTTAAATATAATAAGCGGTACTGTCATGAATTTTCCGAAACTGATAATAGCCTCTCTTCAAATTTAAAACGGAATAAATACTATTCTGAAGCTTTGGGATCTACTTTATCTACTGGACACTATAGCTACAATAGTTATTCTTACTCTTCGACCGAAAATATTCAACCGCGGGTTGGACATACAAAATGGAATGCGTCTCAAAGTCAATTAAATCTCCACTCTCAATTAAATCCACCTCAAGAAGAGGAAGAAAATTGGGACGATGTAAATTTAAAACTCGGAAAAAATGTTATTGCGTCATCTTCGCAAACAGTGCCCGCGAAGAGTCAATCGCCCAAGTCGGCGAATTTTGAGTATGAGTCAAAAGAAAAATATAAAAGAGAAGAGAGTTCAGAACCAGAAAATGTAGACTTAGATACTCGAATAGCATTAATATTTAAAGGAAAAACGTTTGGAAATGCACCACTTTTTCTTCAGATGGATAGTAGTGACTCCGAAACAGATAAATCCAAGCAATTTAAATCTATAGGCATTAATTCCGATTCCAATAATTCAGAGAACAAAACTAAATCAATCCATAAAAGTATAATAGCTGTACAACCGCAACATGGGGCAAGTGATATTTCAAGTGACGATGATATCCTTGTGCAGAAAAACAGTTCTAAAATAGATTTTACAACTCAGAACGACAAAACTGATGACAATATGTCATTATCGAGCTTATCTTCTCATGAGGATGCGACTCAAGATATGTTGGCTTCGGAAGATGGGACACCTAGAAAGCATGTATCCTCACCATATATATTTCAAAATCCAACTAATCAACATCCCTATTATTATCAAGCTTCAGGCTATGGGCACTATCCTTCAACTCTCCCACCGGATTCTAGTTTAACCAGCCGATATTTGTCTAACGCCGCTTATATGCAGCCGGTTTATTTGGCAGGTGTTGCTGCATTTAGTTTGGATCCATATGAAAAAGCATTTAACTATCAATATACCATTTCAGATCAGAATGATGAAATGACAACAAAATTAAAACAAGTTATAAACTATATTGTGGAAGAGTTAAAGCAGATATTAAAACGAGATGTAAATAAACGAATGATTGAAGTAATAGCTTTCAAAAATTTTGAAGCATGGTGGGATGAGCATACATTAAAAGCGCGTTCTAAAACTGTAGTAGACCTAACTGAATCTGCATTCAATCCTACCTCAAATGTTCAGAAAGAGACTGTTTGGAATGAGAAAGCTCCTGATATTAATCATTTCATTAATACCCAAAGTGAAATTTTAGACTTTCAATCTTTTTCAAGTATAGGTATAAGAGCGGCAATGCCCAAGCTGCCATCTTTTCGACGTATTCGAAAACATCCTAGTCCTATTCCAAACAAACGGAACTCAATGGAAAGAGATCTTAGCGATCAAGAAGAAATGGTACAACGTTCGGACTCTGAAAAAGAAGATTCTAATATAGGCAGTTCAGATGTTTTACGTTCCAGTTTGAAGGAGAGCATTTTAAATCAAGATTCGCTGCCGCCTGTGGTTAACTTAAAAAGAAAGGAGAGTATTTCAAGTTTCTTTTCGTCTTCGTCATCATCATCAAGTGAAACTGAAAATGAAATTAATGAATGTGGTGGAGTCGAAAGGAGCACTGAGGATGATAGTCTTGAAGAAGAACATCATCAAAAAAATCGGACCCAACGTCAAAAACATATAAAAAATAAAGCTCGTTTAAGTCTAACACCCACTAAGAATATAACAATTAAAAATATATACTCGGATTCTGAAGAGGACAAAAAATTAAATAAGCAATTTGGCTTTACAAGGCGTGGCCGCACGAAAAAAATTAATATTTATTCAGATACAGATGAAGAAAATGAAAATACTGTAAAGAATAAGATCATTTTATCTTTTCCTTCTGATCTCGAAGATATTAGCAAAGATAGTAGTTTCGGGTTAGGGGAAATAGAAAATGACACCCTATTCGTGTCATCGGTTAGGTTAACACAAAAAATTGATGACGAATGTCGACGCTCTCCTACACCTGTTCCACCACCAGACTACAATGAAGAGGACATTGGAAATATAGATAAATATAAACAAAAATGCTCCTTTGAATATGATCGAATTTACAGCGACTCGGACGAAGAGCGTGAGTATCAAGAGAGGAGGCGAAGAAATACAGAGTACATGGCTCAAATTGAACGAGAATTTTTGGAGGAACAGGAGAGGAAGAATGAAAACTTTTTAGATGAGCACCTCAAGACGGCTTCGGTGGAGAGCCAAAAATCACCTCTTCATGAAGCTGCAGAGAACCTCGTTATTTCAAAAATTCAATCAATTATATTATTAAATAATTTAAATGAACAAGATGAAAAACTTTCTCTAAAAAAAAATAGCCTGCAAAATGATAGTTGCGATGAAATAGTTCAGAAATTGGGATATATTGATAACCCAAATTTGAATAATGACGACTTGAGTTCGTTTAAACCTTGCGATGGCGATGCTTATGGTTGCAAAAAAGTATGCACAAATACTAATGAAGAAAATCAAACTAATCAATCACCGGCCTCGTCATACGGAGGCTCTAGTCAGGCATCTCAAGCAAGCCAAGTTGCGCTAGAACATTGCTACTCATTGCCGCCACAATCGCAGTTTGTTTTCTCCAGCATCCCATGTTTTAAAGTTGATCAGAATACAAATATGTTGAATCATGAACGGGAAAATAAAATGATTGGTGTTGGCCAAATAATACGATCTGGGCCTGGCAGACCACGAAAGGATTCTAGTCGTGCTCAAAGAAAAAAGAAGGACGTAATCCCTAGACAGACTAATGTAAAGATGAAAATAGAACCAATTAAAAACTCGTTTGCCGAGCTAGCTCAACAAACAACGAATTTTGTTTCACATAAAATATATAAAGCTCGTGATCAAAATGAGGAAATGGTTATTTTATACACTTTTCTTACAAAAGGCATTGATTTAGAAGACATTAATTACATAAAAATGAGCTATTCGGAACATTTGCAAAAGGAACCATATGCGTAAGTGTAATTTTGATGCAAATTATTTAACATAGTAATGCCTCTTTCTTTCTAGAATGTTTCTGAACAATACGCATTGGGTAGATCACTGTACAACTGACCGTGCATTTTGGCCATCTCCGCCAAAGAAGCGTAAAAAAGATGACGAACTAATGCGTCATAAAACTGGTTGCGCCCGGACTGAAGGCTTTTATAAATTGGATGTCAGAGAAAAGGCCAAACACAAGTACCATCATACCAAAGCAAATACAGAGGATGCCCACAATGAAGACCGTACTGAAGATCCTACAGCACTTACCAATCATCATCATAATAAACTAATTTCCAAAATGCAAGGTATTTCCAGAGAAGCGCGGTCAAACCAGAGAAGACTTTTAACAGCTTTCGGTTCTATGGGCGAATCTGAGCTTTTGAAATTTAATCAACTCAAGTTTCGGAAAAAACAGTTAAAATTTGCCAAATCGGCTATACATGACTGGGGGTTGTTTGCAATGGAGCCTATAGCTGCAGACGAAATGGTTATTGAATACGTAGGTCAAATGATTCGACCAGTGGTTGCCGATTTAAGAGAAACAAAATATGAAGCAATTGGAATTGGTAGTTCTTATCTATTCCGGATTGACATGGAAACTATAATCGATGCTACTAAATGTGGAAATTTAGCTCGATTTATTAATCACAGTTGCAATGTAAGAACGGTTGTTTTATTGTTAAATATTTTATAATACATTTCTTAATTCAATTTTTATTTAATTTCAGCCAAATTGCTATGCAAAGGTCATTACCATTGAGTCTGAAAAAAAAATTGTTATATATTCAAAGCAACCTATAGGCATTAATGAGGAAATAACGTACGATTATAAATTTCCGTTGGAAGATGAAAAAATACCTTGTCTATGTGGAGCCCAAGGATGCCGTGGTACCCTTAACTAAGCTTAAAATATGTTTATACCTCCTGTAAAGCAGTCGTTTACGTTGAAAGTTCTTGACAATTCCTCTGTAAAATAAGAAAATCCCGTAATTTTATGAGTAATGATAGTTTTCTATAATTACTAGAAAATTTTAAATTAAATTACAACAGTCGTTTATGAATAATATATAGATATTTATAGCTACAGACTTGTAAATATTAAAATTAATAACATTAATAATAAATATTTGATATAAGGGGGATATACATGTAAAACAACATTTTTGTGTACTTTTAAAATTTTTTATTTTTAGAATATACTGTTAAAGTTGTATTATCGAATTCATACTGGTCGTAAGTTCCTCGAATCAAGCATGAATACGTGGTAAACATGGGCGCATCAAAAATTTTTTTCCACTAAAAATTTGTCCGTTTATACATACCTAGAAACGATTTACAAACAAGAAAGAAAGCTAACTTCGGCGTGCCGAAATTTAAATACCCTTGCAGTAAGAAGAAGAAGAAATTATCTAAGTTTTTCGTTTTTTCGGTGAGCCAGAGCCACTGACATAAGATAAAAATGTTGCGTACAAAAGTGGACAAGATTTTCATTTTTCTAAATCCATTTTAGAATTACTTTTAGAAAACCATAGGTAAAGTGATATCGGTGGTATTATAGCCAAATTACCTTCCACAATATATAATCTAATGAAAAAATGCTTAAATACAGGGGAATAAGCTCCAAATCAAACAACACGTTAGGAACGGAAAGTGTCTACAGTCAAAAATTCAAGGATGCCGAAAAGCTTATGCTTCTGTCAACTAAATTAAACTACATACACGTTAACAAGCCGAAATCATTTCGGGAGACTGTTGTGCTTAGCGATGAATAAAAATTTAACATATTTGGACATGATGAACCCCTGAAGTATGGAAAAAAGCAAATAATGCCATAAGGAGAACTTGATCTCAATGGTCTTTATTGAAGAGAAAATTGATAAACCATCATATATGTAAGAATATATACTATATGTAAGCGAAACTTTGATTCAAAATGTTTTAAACCTTAGGCTAGTTACGAAGATCTAGTCAATTTTTAAAAGGTGTCATCAATGCTAAGGGAGGACGGGGACCCACTAAAAATTAAACAATTTAAAAAATAAAAAAATATGGTATTATAATACTTTTCCATAAAGTGTTCAAATAAGTTTTGTGAGAAATTTTTTTTTTTTTAATTTAATAGCCTTAATATGTGGAAGCAGAAGGCTTCTATTTTTTTTCTTATAGTAAAAATATATGCTAGGAATGTTGATCTTTACTATGATTACATTTGATTTTTGAGTTATCAATCAATAAATTTGAATGTCACAGGTGTCCAAATAAATGTGCTGACTAGTACAGAGAAGTAATCTCAATTTTTCAAAAAATAGTGTATAATCTCCGAACCGAAGTTTTAGAATTACAAAATGTTGACCGTTTTTTACATGAACAAAGATTTTGTTTTAGTGGAAACTAGATTTATGTGTCGTTTGCATATCCAACTGAGCTTGAGCAATATTTTCCAAGGCTGACTGAATTTTTTCCAGTAAAAGTTCTCCTTTTTGTACCACAATTTCAAGTTGAAGCGCAGTTTCTTGATTTTCAGTTTCCAGCCTTTTAAGGCTAGAATTCTGTAACTCAATGGAACTGTCTTCATTTGGCAACGATTCTATTAAAGTGTCAATATCCTTGGCACATCTTGCAATTAATTGCGCGAATAGCTGGGCATAATCTTCTTGAGGTTGATTAGAAGTTGGCGTTTGCGATCCAGTTCTGTCGAAATTGGCAAACTTACTTGGGTAAGATGTTTGTTGAATAACACCTATAGCATTGCAAAAATGCTCCGCTTGCTGAAACGTATAACAACTTTAATTTAAAAAACCTCACAAATATTAAAATTTACCTGGTTAACAGTGTCTTGCAACTGCGTAAGTCTGTCCGCCATTTTAGTCAAAAATTAGCATGCGCGTTGAAAATAATTATGGCACTCTTTGTTATCGTAAATATAATATCCCATCGGTTCATTATTTTAATTAAAATAACGTATACGATGTTTCCACGATGCTGGCATTTACTATTATTTAGGGTTGTCGATAATATATCAAAATATCAATATATCGATATTTTTCTGAAAATTATATGTTTATATCGTAATATTTTGTTTTAAATATTTGTATATGAATGTGTTTATTTGCGATCCCTGCTTTATTATGTATGTGTGCGAATGGTCAGATTTTGTAGTGCATATGGGTGTGCAGGTGTGTATGAAACTTACGAACGTTTCACTGAAACTAGAAGAGTCCACTGAAATTCGACGATTCCAAAAATCGCGACCACCAAACGCGTTCATACACGTTGCTTACAACATACATATATTCATTTGTTTTAATTCCTAGCTGTCTACCATCCTTGAAAATGTTCTTACAATATCTGAGTGGTTTAAGAGCGCAGACGCTTTTAAAGTGTGTTTAAATCTAGTTCTGTAATATAAAAATAAAGAATCTTCTTGGGGCTTCAGGGGATTCCACAAAAAAAATTTATGTGTAAGTATAATCTGAATTAACCAGGGATCGTTTCAGGTATAATTAAAAAGAAAATCATAAAATAAGAGTTATTTTCTAATAATTACAAAAAAAAAAAAAATGAAATGAATTATTATTTTAAATATTTAAAATAAAAGTTGAAAAATTAATTATTAATTTAAATTTTTATATAACAGTTTGGTAATAACTCTTGACAAATAACTGTTAGTTCCAAATTCCAAATAAAAATTGGAGAACAAGATTAATTAGTCATTTTTTATTTTAAGAATTGAATCGCAACAACTTTTGTACTGAGCGGAATATCATAAAGATTGGCATATATAATTAATCTGCACTTCAATACCTTTCGCTATGATATGTATATTGCTATATGCCATCTGGTATTTAAGCACAATATACTTATATTGAAAATAATAGTTAAAACGCAATTACAAAAATAAAAATTGGTAATACAAGTTTATCTTGTTTTTGAAAACTCCTTTAAAAAATACGGTATACCCAATTTTTCCATATTTTCAGCTAAATTTTTTCCTGGAATTAACATTAATTCGAATACATATGAAGTTTTATAATGCATGAGTATTATCTGTATTATTATTATTTCCAGAATATCTATGAATTATAAATTGTAATAACAACCTCTTTGATTTTTTTTTACAAATATTATATTATAAATATTCGACAATCACACTACTATTTTAACTTTCCAAATGTTGCGAATGAATTTATGTCCGTCCAATTACCGTCGGTGAGTAAGCGTAGAAATTGAACGGTGGAAAATGGAACACAGAGGAGGATTTACATTTTATATTTATTTCGTAAATAAACAAGTAAATCGACCAAAGTAATTGTCGTCGTCGCGAACGGAGTTGCCTTTAAACGGCTACTCCACCTTGAATCCAAAAGAAAGGGCAGACTATCCGTGGTTGTAGGCTCGTTTTATTCTGTGAGAATCATGTTTTTACAATTGTAATTAACTTAAGAATAGCTCACCGCAGTGTTCTTCCAACTTTCGCACGACAATAAATGCAACTTTTCCCGGCTATTGTTGCATTTCCGGTCGGAATGGGCTAGAGGGGCATCGATGTATCGATAGGATTAGGGAGCGATAGTGTTAGTGATTAGGGGGCTCAAGAGCGAACCGGGAAAAGGCGAACGGTGGCGTCCCCTGGATCTCTGCCAGCTTTTTTTAAGAGAAAGGGATGTTGCCCTTTAACTCGATCGTTGCCCTGAGTGCCAAAACGAACGTTTACTTGAAGGCGGAATTCAGGCAACGGAATATAGGGAGGCGTATACAGCAAGGGAATAGGTAGTAGGACAAAGGAAAAGAACACGGGCGGCAGCAGTCATAAAAATCTGAAAAAAAGAAAGATTGAACACGAAAGTGGAAGTGGCCGCGAGATTAAGGCAGAAATTTAAAGAATGTGTTTTTTTTAAGCGTGGCAGTGGTAAAATCACTGACCACGGCACCTTTTTTTTTGTTTTGTGGAGTTGGAGTTCACTTGCCGCAGGCATCGAACCGCGAGCGAGCCTCGAGCAACCGCCGCCAGGGTCCAGCCGCGGAGCCAGCATCCAGCCGCCACCAGAGACTCACCAGAGTTAGGCAACCAGGAGCTTGCGCCGAGTTTCCGGCCAGGCAGTTACGTCCACGGGACGAGAGCAGAGCGGTCCAAGATTCCTTGTGAGTCCGTTCCAAGCGCTGCCGTAAGCCGGCGAGTGATTTTCCTTCTGGAAGCGGTCGGAGGTGTAGACCGCAAGTGGCGCTACCTTCGTTGGCCATTTTATTTCGCTGTGCGGTGTGGACCTCATAGCAGGCGGATCCAGGCCACGAGAGGATTTGGCGCAGCAGTTTTCCCACGCTTTTGATGCCCTCCATGATTAGTCCCGTTGCGCCACTGCGAGCCGCCAAGCCAATCAGTTGAAGCCTCCTGCAATTAGAAATTTAGCCTTTATTTTATATATACATAAGTTGTGTGTCTTACTTACTGTGGTCTCCGTTCCTCTTCCTCCGCGTTTCCTAAACGCATTTCAGGGATTTGTGCAACCCAGGTGCTGCAAAAGTAAAAGAATTGGTTACGAAGAAGCAGAATTAATTAAATATTGGAATTTGGATATTGGAATTGGAATTGGATATTGGGGGGAGATGGGCCGGTCGCGAGACCGCCTGGAATAGGCTCCGCTCCGCCGGAGATGGGTGATGCCCCAAAATATCCAGGGAAGGGTGGGAGCGTCATGGCAGGTTAGCAATGCCACCAATTCCGTCCCAACAGTGTCTGTGTTTAAGTTTTTCTGTTTGTTTACCTTTTTCTTGTAGAGATGGGAGTTTTGGTGTAGTTTTGGGAAGTCCGATATATCGGTATTTGTTTATTGTGCGGAGACCTGAGCTAGCCCGGCATTGCCCAAACCAGCAGTTCCGTATCAATATGGCGCCCATGGTCTGTATGGTCTGCAACTGCACCGAGGGCCTGGGGACTGGTGGTCAAGGCGTAGGTTCGTTGTGTATATTCCGAATTGTTTCCAGTTAGGACGGGAGGATTGATCCGCATGAAGACGGACCACTGCTCCTGACACAGTTCGCAGGTGTTATGCTGTGTCCAGGTGGTGGCATTCGTCCGTGGAAACGACGGATCTGTACCCCTCGGCTTACAGGAATAAGCCAGGAAGACTTCCGATGAAGACGGCCAGGTCATCACACGGGGCAGTACCTAGACCTTCGCAGACTGACCAGGCAAAAAGTGGACCACCACGGGTCCCGTCGAAGCCGCCCAGGAGGGCACAGGATCACGTGGGGAGCGACAGCAGCAGTCCAGGCTGGTCCACGGAGGCCGAGGAGCGGCAACGAGATGGCGGCGGAGGTCATCACTGGCGCGTGGAGGACCACAGAGCGGGCGAATTCCGTGATGAGCTGCCGTACGTCAACTGGGATGCGAGAGGCAGTTCCCAGTATGCGAGAGTGGCCTCCTGTTCCGGTTGGAGTTTCTGCAGAGGCAAACGCGCTGACCGTGGTCCGAAGTCCTCAGGAACTTCCACACTCTGCTGTCGGGAAGGGCTTTAGAGTGGTACTGGATCCACGTTCAGCAGCACCGGCTTGACCATTGGAACCAACTACGCCGGGCTCTGTTGAACAGGTTCCAGAGCCATGAGACGGAGCACCAGCGGATGCATCAGCTTCTGGAGCGGGTGCAGCAGACATGAGAGAGCGTGGACGATTACCTGCACACCATGCAGACCCTTGCTCCTCGCCTGAAAAGGCCAATGCCAGAGCGGCATTTGGTTAAAGTGATGAAGAAGGGTTTGAGAGAGGGGATCGCACGGTATGTGTACGCGATGGAGCTACTCACCGTGGACGAGTTGCGGCAGTTCAGTTTCGGACGCAGGAGTCGCGCCGCATACTCGGCCCCGATGCGCTACCCTAGCGGGGAACGAAACAGGGTCAGCGAGGCCTTGGCACCGGAGCCAGATGACGAAGACCCATCTCTGGAAGTGGAGGAAGTCCGAGCAGGAGGATCTCGCCCAGCGTAGAACCCCGCAGCGTAATAGACCGAGAAATAGTGCCCATAGGTTGTAACATTGACAATACAATTAGTTTAAGATACTTACCCTATGAAGAGCGCATGCGGAGGGATGTAGAAGTTCGGAGCCGGATTTTCGAACGACATTAGTTGAGTGGCATGCGTTAGATTTCTCGAACGGTCCGGAAAGCCCGGGATCGGTTCAACCAGCGTCGGGAAAAGCGTAGGGAAGTCGCAGCAGTCAAGCTGGGCGGCAACCACGATCCCAGACCCTTTGCCGACATTGAGATCCTGAGCCAGCAACTGACTGGATTGTTGGACACGGGAGCTAGTGTCAGTTTGCTTGGAAAAGGTGGCTGGGAACTACTGGATGCGTTGGGGGTGCCTGTCCATAGTTACTTCTCGGTGGAGCGTACTGCCTCTGGCGAGGATCGGTCGATCAACGGGAGAATCAATTTACCTGTGGAATACAAGGGGAGGGAGGTCTTTGTCTTTACCTGGAGCAGCCGGCATATTTCGGAGTCGAAGAAGTCCACGCCAGGCATATGGAGCACTACGCCGATCAGGAAGACGACGACGATGAGAAGGCGGATCCCGAATGCTGGACGCTATCCGAAGCAGAGTCCCGGGAGCTGAACGAGATCAAGCAGAGGTTCCTCACTTTCGAGAGTGATGGCTTGGGAACCACTAGCACGTCATTGAGCTGGTGGAAGGCGGGAAAATATTCAAGGATCGGCCCTATCCGATGTCTCCGGCGAAGCAGAAGGTGGCCGAGGACGAAGTCGACAAGATGCTGGCCCTGGGAGTCATCGAGGAGAGCAAGAGCCCGTGGAGCAACAGGACGACGCACAGTGGCAGTTTAGATACTTTTGGGTTGCAAAAATCATAACTCTTGAACCAGTTGAGATATTTTCATAATTTATATTTATATGAAAGGTAGTTTTAGTACCTTTCGATTGAGTGGTCATACTATATGGTGTGATAAATAGTAGATTTTATACTCGAAAATTAATGTTTTTTGAGGCAGTTTTCTCAATTTTTATCCAATTTCGAACAATACTTTTTGTTTGTTTTCTCTGAAAATGCTAATGTGGTGCATATTTAATGTTTTAAAAACAAACAAAATACATTTTAAACAAAAAAAAACAAAATTTTTGTTTTCATCATTCAAATTTTAATTTATTGACCAATTTTCAATCATTTATGCACTTTTTGTTCAAAGTAATCAATTAATTTTACTTCATTTAATATTTTTGAAGAATATTTAATCATTATACATTCATTTGAAGTCATTAAGTGTCCTTACAAAGTCAGGAATTGAAAAACAATCCGCCAATACAGGAAAAAATGAATGACCGCTATACAATTTCGTACTGCGCTTGTAGCTAAATTTGCTCAAAACCGCGCGTTTTTTACGCTGAGTTGAAAGTATATTTTGCCTTGGAATTTCTTAGGGGCAGGTTGGGGCAGCCGATCTTTTTTGAATATGATAAAGGTCATTTTCAGGAACAACACCTCTAACGCCAAACCCATAAGTCGGTGTAAGTTCGATTTTTTTTTTTCAATCAAAGTTGAAAAATAGGTGAAAATTTAGTACTTTGGTAAAACAGGTATGCCTGCACGTGCAACAAATATTATAATTTCATTCTACCTTGGTTTTACCGGGATTTGAAGACCCTTTCGATAAAGACCATAACCATGCCATGTTTGTTACATATTTTAGCCAAAAATCGACCGCAAAGTCTGAAAGTTTCTAAAAAACGAACTAAATTTTTTGCAGCCAAAAAAAAGTTCAACTTTGAACACGTGTAACTTCTAAGATACTGGGCCGATTTGAATAATTTTTTGGATTCAACCCTTTTGAACTATTACCTGTCGAATGCTACGACCCGTTGTCACCAAAAATTAGATTTTTGTATAGTATCTGTATCTTTCCGGCAACTGTGCGACGGTGGTGTCAAAGCCTGGAAAGGACATGTTCTGCTTGGATGCCAGGAAATTGAACGACGTTACCATCTAAGACTCTTACCCCTTACATCTCCAGAGTGGACTACAAGTTCGCGTTCTGGCAGATCAAGCTGGGCGAGAAAAGCAAGGAGTTGACGGCGTTAACGGTTCCTGGTCGGAAACTATATCAGTTCCAAGTGATGCCTATCGGACTCTGCAACACGGCGCAACGGTTGGTGAGACTCATGGATCGAGTAATCCCAGCCGAAATCCGTTCCAACGTGTTCGTATACTTGGACGATCTTCTTGGCACTCACCACCGCACCAGTCCCAATCCACGTCGACTTCAAGCGGCACTTTTATATCCAGTGCGACGCGTCACATATCGGCGTTGGTGCGGTGCTGATAGCTTTCTTCTTGGCCAAGATAAACAAGAACCAGGTAAATTACACCGTCACCGAGAAAGAGTCCTTGGCGGATCTCCTGGCAATCCCAAAGTTCCGCCATATGTGGAAGGCCCCCTAGGGACGCCTGCCCAGATGGTCTCTGCAGCTGCAAGGGTTCAATTACAGCATCGAGCACCGGAAAGGCAGCGAAAACGTGGTGACAGACACGCTTTCCCGATGCGTGGAAGAGATCTCCGTGGATCCGGCGGCGTTGCTGGGTTTTGAGACCACCGAGTTTGCTGGGGATGAGTACCAGGAGTTAGTCCAAGAGGTGCAGGAGAACATGGACAACTTACCGGATCTCAGGATAGAGGAAGGTCTCATCTTCAAGCGAGTCTCCCCGGCAACGTTAGACGACGAGGTGAAAGGATCGGCGTGGAAGCTATGGATACCGCAGAGTCTGACCCACAGCCTGGTTGAGCGAGCCCACACGGATCCAACAGCAGCTCACTGCGGAATGGCGAAGACGCTGGAGATCTTGCGGCGGAAAGATGGAGATACAGTTTCGCGAGTTTGTCCGCGGGTGCCAGGTGTGCAAGGAGTCGAAAGCCCCAAACCACAGGATGATGGTCGGGATCGGCGAGCGGGTACAGACGAAGCGACCTTTCCAGAAGCTGTACATCGACTTCCTTGGCAAGTTTGGAGTGCACGAAGTCGTGCACTCGGAGTCCGGCATCTGAAGACGCCAATCTATTCTCCACAGAGCAACGCAGCTGAAAGGGTGAACCGCAGCGTCTTGGAAGCAATCCGTGGGTTCCTGGAGAGCGATCATCGGAAGTGGTATGCTTACCTTCCGGAAATTGAAGTGGCGATCCTTACGCCGTCCACTCGGCTACGGGCGAAGCACCGTTATTCACGTTATTCGGACATCACATGTTTCTGCACGGTTCCAGCTATATCCTGGCGAGGAAGCTGCAGTCGTTGTGCGACCACGAGATGTCCGGGATGACCACGGCAGACAAACTTCGAATGGTGCAGGAGAAAGTGCGCAAGAGTCTGGAAACCTCGTATGAGCGCAGTCGCCAAAGGAATGACCAGAGGGCCCGCAAAGCCAGGCCAAGAGGTACATATATCGCCGGAACTTCGTCCTCAGCGACGTTGGTAAACAATTCAATGCAAAGTTCGCCAGGAAGTTCTTGAAGGCCAGAGTGGTGAAGGCGGTGGGCAGCAATGCGTATGAGTTGGAGGATATGCAGGGCCGAAGTTTCTGTGTCTACCACGCCAAAGATATCCGCATCTGACCTGGAATAGAAAGGAACACAAAGTATACAAGGACGAAACATCTGTATAAGCGGTAATACTTCCTGTAAGGCGTGGGCCCCGCGTTGGGCACCGTCCAGAACTGCGCTGAAGGGCAATGCCATTGAACTCATCAGGCCGATATTCCAATGCTCCCAATGATTTCGTCGAGCCGCAACCCAGTAGCACCTCTCTAAATCCTTGGGTCGCGTTGCATTTCCAGTTGGAATGGGCAAGAGGGGCATCGATGTATCGATAGGATTAGGGAGCGATAGGGTTAGTGATGAGGGGGTTCAAGAGCGAACCGGGAAAAGGAGAACAGTGGCGTCCCCTGGAAAGGGATGTTGCCCTTTAACTCGATCGTTCAGGCAACGGAACGAGCCCTTATCGTGAGGCGTAGACAGCAAGGGAATAGGTAGTAGGAAAAAGGAAAAGAACACGGGCGGCAGCAGTCATAAAAATCTGAAAAAAAAAGATTGAAACGAACGAAGTAGCCGCGAGGTTAAGGCAGAAATTTAAAGAGTGTGTTTTTTTTCAGCGTGGCAGTGGTAAAATCACTGACCTCTGCACCTTTTTTTTTGTATTGTGCTCTGAACTCCAGACCTGCCGCAGGCACCGAACCGCGAGCGAGCCCCGAGCAACCGCCGCCAGGATCCAGCCGCGGAGCCAGCATCCAGCCGCCACCAGAGACTCACCAGAGTTAGGCAACCAGGAGCTTGCGCCGAGTTTCCGGCCAGGCAGTTACGTCCACGGGACGAGAGCAGAGCGGTCCAAGATTCCTTGTGAGTCCGTTCCAAGCGCTGCCGTAAGCCGGCGAGTGATTTTCCTTCTGGAAGCGGTCGGAGGTGTAGACCGCAAGTGGCGCTACCTTCGGTGGCCATTTTATTTCGCTGTGCGGTGTGGACCTTATAGCGGGCGGATCCAGGCCGCGAGAGGATTTGGCTCAGCAGTTTTCCCACGCTTTCGCCGCCCTCCATGATCCCGTTGCGCCACTGCGAGCCTCCAAGCCAATCACTTGAAGCCTCCTGCAATTAAAAATTAAACCTTTATTTTATATATACATAAGTTGTGTGTCTTACTTACTGTGGTCTCCGTTCCTCTTCCTCCGCGTTCCCTAAACGCATTTCAGGGATTTGTGCAACCCAGGTGCTGCAAAAGTAAAAGAATTGGTTACGAAGAAGCAGAATTAATTAAATATTGGAATAAACGCCCCCCTTCTGTTTCTTTTGGAGCTCCAGTAGGGATAGTAGGTAGGATATTGGGGATTCAACGAGGCCAGCTTGTGGCCAAACATACCTTGCAAAGCGCCGCTTCTTCTCCGCCGAATTTCGACATAAAGACGCAGTCTTGGTGCTAGCGCATCCCGGGGTGGGTGATGGGTTCGCCGAGATTGGGTCCGGTAACCATTTAAGCTAAGAACGCCCATGTTAGCGATAAGCAATACCTGAATGTTATAAAGTATTAAAAATAGAATATGAACGCTGAGTAAAGCATTTACCTGGGGGGAGATGTGCCGGTCGCTAGAGTTTTCGGGTTTGGGAGTTTTTGTGCAGTTTTGCGACGTCCGATATATACAGGTATTTGTAGGTATTTGTTTATTGTGCGGGCTGCAAGCATGGGGTCGAAACCCGCCCTGAGACCTGAGCTAGCCCGGCATTGTCCAAACCAGCAGTTCCGTATCACTCTTTACATTTGCTATGGCGATAAAAACAGAGTGCCGGCACACATTTGGGCTAAAAATTTAACATATTAGGAACTGGTTCACAGCACAAGTTTTCCTTAAAAATACTGACTATCGATTACAAAGATCGATCCGCGACATCCCCGACCCCGTGAAGAACCGCTTCACTTAAATCCAAAACCGCAAGTTTAGAGAGGGTCGCATCATTGTCCTAGATAGGCCGTTGTCGTTCACGCGCACCTTAGCGCGTCTCCATCTGCGACTCCATCAGCTCCGCTGTAGATCTCCTCCACGACGCCCTTGCACCACTCTCGTCGGGGCAAGGCGGGACCGCAGACGAAGACCATATCAACCTGGTGGATGGGCTCCGTTCGTCGGCACCACTTCTCGCGGCGCACAGGCAGGTACTCCATGACCCACCTCCTCCTGCGGCACCAGTGCGCAAACCGTAGGATCCAGGCTGTGGTCCTCACCAGGCGACTGAAGCTCGAGATCCTCTGAAACGGAATAACAAAATCGTTTGCCACAACTAATGCAAACTCACTGGGCATTTCTACTTCGTCGGGGGCATTTGAAACACGCTCAGTTCCTTTCTCAGGCGCCAGCCAGCTGGAGGCTAGCTGCCTCAAAAATTCCGGTCTTCTTAGCCACCTTGATTCCTGGCTAATGTCGACTCCTCTCTGCGACCGCGTCGCAGCATCCGCCGCATTGTCGGCTGTAGGCACTGTCCCACGGCGTCCATCTCTTTGCGCCAAGTCTCTTAAAAGTCACAAAGGCTTTGCCTAACTCCTCCGGTAGTGGTTCGTCCCACTGGATCTTCTCTACGTTGACCAAGCACTTGTACGCCATCTCGTAGATCTGTGGCAGCACAAGGTGGTCGTCCTTCCAGGGTAGTCCAGTCTGGTAGCGACGCCCCACTCCCACCGTGGTGTCTTCGAGGATCCTTTGGGCCGGCACATTCTCGCTGGCTGCGACCTCAGGCGCGGCTCCACTCCAAAATTCTCCACGTCGAAATAGTCCTCCACCATCTGCTCCATCGTATCGTCCACTGACACGGCAAGTAGGCAGGACCTCGGTGACCCAGCCCAGCTCGTTTGCGGCAGCGTACGGTCCCTCTCTAGAGAACCTCCTCGTCTTAAGTGGCAATCCCAGATATCCGTGATCCAGGCCGATGAGCAGCTTTGGCACCACGTTGCTGTAAGGCTTCATCGGCAGTCGCGCGTCCTAATGCACACCCTGGACATCTCGTCGACTCAATGTCTGCATCGGCAGACTCAGGCTCGAAACGGCATAAACGTTTCTCAAGACATGGCGAGTGGGCATTCCAACTCCTTTTATATTCAGACTCACCACGTTGGTAGGCTCTCTGGTTGCCCTACCTCCAAACCATTGGATATTTAGCTGACGATGCTCTCCTTGCACTCCAAGATTCCTTCGCAGCTCGTCATCGATCATCGTGACGGAGGATCCCTCATCTAGCAGCGCATACGTATCCACCTTTAGTCCAGCTGCATACAGCGTAACCGGCAGTATATGGAACAAAAGGCGGCCTCCTTCGGTGTCTACGCAGCTTAAGTTCCCTTGAGTGGGCGGTTCCGCTTCACGCGGAGCGTGTCTCTCCAGGCTGTTTCTGGAAACTGCTGGCTGCTGGTTTCCTTCTTGGTCCCTGTGACCATCTCGTTGCGAAGGCATCCTGACCCGGCTGCGTCTGGAAACTGCTGGCTGCTGGTTCCCTCTGTGGCGTCTGAAATCCCCTCGCTGCTGCGGCCTTCGCTCTTCGTCCGCAACGTGTAGCAGACGATGATGCATCCTCCTGCATCCATTAATTTGGCACTTGTCTTGTATGTGGCAGGATCTGGTGGCGTGCCCGCTTCGTAAGCATGTAAAGCAGAGTCGATGCCTCTTTACAATGCTCTACCTTCCAGACGGAGAAGCTCCAACGAATTCTCGGCAATTCGTGATTGCGTGTTGTCCTCTGCAGATGGGACAACCTTCACGGCGATCATCCTGTTTCCCTTCCTTCGTTCCTTCGAAGTGGTCGACGCTCGCGTGAAGAACTCGATGCCTCGGCTCCTTTCCGTCGACATCCAAAACGGTGCAAATCAGACACACTCCTCCAGTCACGCGCTGAAGTGGACTACACTGGGAAAGGGCACGACCGTTGCAGCATGCCTGGCCCAGTCCACTCGCTTGCTCGTCGGAAGCTTGGACACAAGCTCCTCCATGAGGGTTGGGTTCCCCAGGTGCTGCTCCGCCTTCGCCGACTGCAAAAAGGCCGCCAGGTTGCTCACTCGGGTCGCAAAGGGAATGATCTTTCCCAAGTTGTGCTCCGAGATCGGCTGTACCTCTCGTACATTGTTGATCTGGCTGCGTACAAGCTGCT